>PVJI01015360.1:0-41149 GCA_004026765.1 Micronycteris hirsuta | reverse complement strand
CCCCAGTCATGGGGACACCGACAGGTTTTCAAAAGGGGGATGACCTGGGCAGATCTGTTTCAGAGCATCGTTCTGACAACAACGGGGGGTTTGCACATTTTTCTGCACGTCCAAGTATCAAGGTTTCTACAAGTACAAATGTTTTAACAAGTAAGTCACTGAAAATAAAGAAGTTCTGAGAATATCCTACCAAGCGGTGATGGAACGTGAGCATACCCAGCCTGGGATCGGGACTCTCAGCCACGGCCACAGCAAAACTCACATTTCTTTTTTTCTTTTTTTCGAGACCCGTGTCCCGGCGCTTGAGGATAGAACCAGCGGACTGGAAACCGCCGGCACCGAAGACATGACGCCGAGGGGGCCGGAGCCCCTTCCCTCTCCCTCCGTACATTACGGGGACCGAGACTGCACGCCCGACCCCCGCCAAGAAGAGGAGGGTCAAAACCCACATTTCTTACAGTAGTTCTCAGAAGAGTGGGAGCAAATGGGGAGAGGAGTTCTTAGTCCTTCCTCTCACAAGGGATAGAAGCTTTCAACATTTTATCCTCCTCAATGGCTTGTTTTCCATATAAGTAACACTAAAAAAAAAAAAACTCTAACACCACATGACAGATACTAAGCTAAATACTTGGCATGAATTCTCTCACTTGACACTTACAAAACCTCCATAAGGGAAGTAGTACTATGGGCTCCTACAACGAATCTGTCCAAAAATACCCATCTGGGTTGCAAGTGGCTGAGCTCACTCTTGAACCCAAGTTGGTGTGACTCGGAAGGCCCAACGCCATTGCTACAACACACTCCCGCCTTCAGAAATGACAGCTACCACCCAGGGAACACCCCAGATGGAGGCTCCCGTTCTGCAGCTGGACCCCCTGAAGCACCGCGCAGCACAGTCCGGGGCCCACTGTACTGAGCACCAAGGGACGGCACGGTGCAGACTGCACCCTGGGAGGGGACACAATCAGCGTGACAATGAGTGCTTGCGCAAACGCTACCTTTCATATAATTAATACCTTTTGTTCTTGTCATAAATAATCCTTATCCACCTTTCATATTTAGACTATTTTTATAAAGCTTTGTTTTACACATAGTTTAAATCGATTTACCCCAAAAAATCATCCACTCTGACAGATACATATCCTCTCGGGAAACATTTTTACTGGACCGCTCTGGGTGGCACGTACTAAAGGCGCTGAACACCTGTCCCCGCCCTTGCGGAGGTCACCTTCTTGGAACAGAGATGCTTAACCATCTGGCTGCAATAGGAGATGACATCTGAACTTCGTAAGATCCACTGTATTCGGGGGTGAAAAATGGGAAGAGGAGACAGTTAAGATAAAGGAAACAGCTTCAACAAAGGGCAGAAAGGCATGGAAACAAACGGCGCACTGAGGGAGTGGCAAAGCACTGCGCTGGTGCTGGAGCGCTCCGTGAGATGTGTCTGGAACACTGTTTAGTCCGCAGGCAGTGGGAACCGGGCACGTGTTCAGAGAGAACAGTAACCAGGGCAACAGCACGGAAGGAGGATTCAAGAGGGAAATATTGGGCAACTAGTTCAGGAATCCAGGTGAGAGATGATAAGGCCTTTAACTGGGGCGATGTCGGAAACGGAAAGAAAAGTGATGAGCCATCACAAAGGAAGAGCCCCTGGGGGCGGGGTGAGCAGGGCAGGGGAGGGGGGACTTTACAGACAACTGAAGAAGGACAAAAAAGCAAAGTTAGCTCCTGACCCCACATGATGCTACTGACATTAAACCTCCAGTGCATTAGAGATTTTAAAAATAAAAAATAAAAGGAGGGAAAAAATATAGATGAACAGTGGCACAATCTTGAAATGGGAAATGTCTTTCCAAACAAGACTATGGAAGTAGAAATCACAAAGGAAGAGGAGAAAAAAGTTTGCTACATAAAAAGCAGTTAAACTTCTATACAGCAATTTAAAACATTTAAATTGAAAACAAAAAAAAAAAAAAGAAAAAGAAAAAGAAACGAATTAAATGGAAAGATAAACTGAGGGAAAATTTGTAACCAATAACAAGGAACTAATAATTCCCTATAATCTTTATAATGTATATATGGACTTTAAATGCTGGAAATAAATAAAATGACAAATATTTCCCGAGGGAAAAAAATGGGTTAGGAACACAAAAAGCTCACAAAAGAATACAAATGGCCAGTCATTACAGGAAAAAAATTCTTAAACTCATTACTAATCGAAGATATGCAAATTAAAGAAACAATAACACCATTTTCAGCCATCAGCCTGGCAAAGATAAAAAAGAACGAGAGCAACTTAGTATTGTCCGATGTGGGGGCACTCCATTCTCACCCTGTTCCGGAAGAAAACCTGGCAAGTGTACCCGCCATAGTAAACTTGCAGAAACTTCTATAAAAGGAAAACGGCTGCTTTATTTTTAAGCGATGATTTGGTGACTTGTGGTTGGATCACTACAGAAAAGATGACGCCAGGGCCAGGAAACAAGGCTGGAGACGCCAGGAGGAGCCGGCCAGAAAGGCTATAAATCCATGCCTGAGACCCGCTCAGGCCCAGACGTCAAAGGGCCTCCGGGCAGGGGCAGCCTGCGGGCAGCTGGGAGTACCCGCCTGACACACTCGGGAGGGATCAGGGGCAAACCCCGGGGTTGGGGGGGGGGGAACAATGGCCCACAGGAGTGGCTGGGCTCCCTGGAGAAGCAGGCACAAAAATGGTCAAGGACTGCACCTCAGAAAAGGACCTTAGGAGACAAATATTACAGAGAAAGGACCGTCACTATAATAAATAGAACGGAAACCATGAGAGAACCACAGGATGGCAACCAAGAAGGAAAATGTTTTAAGAAGCTGGACGAGGTCACCAACTTCAAATGTTGCCGAGAGAAACAGTGGCACTCTGGGTGGCAAAGAGAAAATACTGTGGCAGATAAGGAAGAATGTCACCCGAGACCCCAATGAGGGGAGTCTCAGTGTAGGGCGCAGGGGAGGCAGATTACTATAACTGGAAAAGTAACGAGGAGGGCGGAACTAGAGACAGCAAATGTAGACTTCTTTTTCAAGAGGTTTAAAACAGAAAGAAAGGGTTAATCTGGGAAGACGGCATGTCCAAGGAAGGGAGACTGTCTTAGAGTGTGTCTGCCGGTCTGTCTGCCAGTCTGTCTCTCTTTCTCCTTCTCTTAGGACTGAAGAAGAGGCACTAATTTGCAGCCTGCAAGGAAAGAGTCAGTGAAGGCGGGGCTGAAGACGCAACAGATAAAGAACAGAAGGAAGCAAGGTTCTACAGCTCGCTGTGAAAAGGAACGTGCCCACTTCTTCCTTGAGAAAAGAGGGAAGGAAATGAGGACGAGCAAGAATGACGTTTATCTAACTAACCTCTCCGAACTTCAGTTTTCTGTCTGTAAAACGGGATTAGGAACAGCACCTGCCCTTGTAAGACTGCTGTAAAGTGAGCTAATGCACACAAGCACTAGCAGGGTCCCAATAATGACAGCTACGTGTCTGTGTACGTCTTTGTGAGTATGTCTGCGAGAGAGCTAGATCCCAGAAACGAAATCTGCCTCTAGCGCCTAACGCCCAGTAACTTGCGTAACGATACCTGTCTACCTGGTCCTACCGACGTCTGTCCGAAGGAGAATACATGTGTGGCCCTGCCTGTTCCACCACTCAGCAAGACGGAGGAATGGCTGTTTGGAGAACTCCACCGCAGTAACCCTAAAACAAGCCCAGACCAAGAGCGTACGGGGAAAGGAATCAGAGTGTGAATTGGGGTCCGTGAAGAGGAAATCCGCTGAACAAGTTCTGCAGAGCACATGACCTCAGCGGTTTCCCAGCTCTGTGCAATACAGAAGGGGAACCTGCCAATGCCGGAACTGACTACTCCAAACCACTGACATTCGGTTCCTCCAGGAACGGCCGCCCTGGCACCACACCCAGCTTGCAGAGCAAAGGCCCCCAAATGCCAGGGCTACTCGTTGCTACAGCCTCCCCCGAGTGGGGCCATCTTTCCCCATAATTACAGTTCCACTTCCCCAGGAACACATCTGAGCACCATCTAGGCACGGGAAACAGCCCAGCAATTTCGTTAGTGTGGTAACAGCAAGTCTGGACAGAAAGGAATGCAGAGCATTCAATAAAGCATTCCCTGCCATATGAAGAGGGAGGAGCATTAGGGCTGGTTTCCCAGAGAAAATGGCACTGAGGTCTTGAAGGGCTGTGAGTGTGTGCGCGTGTGTGCGCACGTGTGCGCATGCGATGGGGGAGAACACGTCCAAGGGAGGAGAATGTGCAGACCCCCTGAAGGATGTGAAGCAGAAATGAAATGATGGAATCTGACTTAAGCAGTCCCCCTAGGCAGTATGGGCTAGGAGGGGCCCGGAGGAGCTGAGAAAGTACTGAATGCCGTGATCCCGGCAAGAAAGGATACAGGCTTGTAGCCCTGGCTGGTGTAGCTCAGTGGATTGAGCCCGGGCTGGGAACCAGAGGGTCCCGGTTCGATTCCCAGTCAGGGCACATGCCTGGGTTGCAGGCCAGGTCCCCAGTGAGGGCCATGTGAGAGGCAACCATACATTGCTGTTTCTCTCCCTCTCTGTCTCCCTCCCTTCCCCTCTCTCTAAAAATAAAAATAAAATCTTTAAAAAAAAAAATTTATAAAAAAAAAAGAAAGGATACAGGCTTGCATCCTAAGCCATGCGAGCAAAACGAGAAACCTTATTATCTGCTTTTTAAAGAAACTTCTGAGTATAAATTAAACCAATCTGATCAGCTATAGGAACAAGTGAAAAACAGAAGGGAAACTCTTAAGTAACTTATTTAACCTCTGTGCTTCTTGATACCTAATGCAGACCTATCCCTGAGCAAACCACTGAACTCTTTGAACTGGACGAGGTATGTCCAGTCCACTGGCCAAAATTAAACACCCAGTTGTTATCGCATTCCCACAGAGGCCATTGGAATGACAGAAGCTAGATGATGATGATAGTTGTGCCACTTGGAAAATTTACTCAAAATCACTAAGTTGTATATTAAAAATAGGAGAATTTCATAGCAAGTAAATCATAGTTCAGTGAAGTTTCTAAAAAGTCCCCGGGCTAAGAGGTCAGCCCCTCACTCCCTGACCAAGCCTGCAGATGCACAGCCTAGTGAGACATCACCACATTGGAGCAATCGTTCCCTGTACAAAGACCTTTTAACCTCGAAGGCCAAAAAAAAAAAAAAAAAAAAAAAATCTTCAAACCGTGTTAAACCTCAATGATAGCTCAAGTCTCAGCAGCTACACCCTAATCACTGGTGGTTCTGATCAGCAGTTGAGAGGGAAACAAATAAAACCGGTCCTGAGTCCTCTAAAAGGAAAAGATGGGTCTGCACTCAGCAAAGCCATCCTCTGAGTCACTGCCCATGGCAGCTGCAGCTGCTGGTGCCCAGGGGGACAGGCAGAGCCTGCAGAGCAAGTGTCACCTCGAAAATTTACCTTTCAGATCTGGTGCTTGGTAAGAACATGCCGGGGGGAGGGGCTCACCGTGAGACTCATTACAGACAGTCCGTGCCCTTGAAGGCTCACAGTACATCCGGGAGGCGAAAAGGACAGGCACTCACTGTGAGAAGCTGTACTATGGATACGGTGGGGGGGAGGTGTGCTACAGAGAGAGGAGCCTCTACCTCCGACCTGGGGGAAGGGCGGGGTCTAGGAAAGCTTCCTGGAAGAGGTGCTAGCTGAATTTATTTTCCTGGATAGGTAACACTGACCCAGGTCGAAATTCAAAAAGCATGAAAAGGAAGAAAATTTCATGAAGTGAACAGACGAGAGTGTCATAAGCTGCTGAGATGAGGAAAGAAAGTGCGGAAGACTTTCCAGTGGGCGCAGTGACTAGGTCACGGGTGAGCTGAGCAGGGCGGGGATGGGAGGGAAGGCGGGCCCACGAATCACTCCCACACGGGGTGAGGCAAAGCAGCGAGGGCACAGGCAGTGAAGACGAGTTTTCCTTGAAGGAAAAAAGAAGGGACAGGAACCGCAGTGAGGTCTAGTATGAAGAAAGTGTATCTTGAAGGGGGGAGCATGTTTACGTGCTAAGGAGGGAGAATCGGAAGGAAAAAATGGAATAGGGGCGCGAGGAGAAACGAAGGCAGAGTCCAGACCACAGACAGAGGGAAGATCCTTCTCCCATTGCTACCGCGAAGGAGGTCAAGACGGCACATTAAATTAGCGGGGATAAATCTGTTAGAGCAGAAAAACTGAGTTTGTTTGTAGAGAACACAGAATTTCATCAGGCTGTAATATGGGACGCTAGGGGTGGAGACGCCTACTAAGAATCAAAATTTGGTGAAAAGTTTTGATCCGCCTCACCCATCTCTGACCCTTGAAATGTTACGTTCAGAAGTCACCTCCTCCGTGAACTCGTCCACGATCCACCACTGGAAATAACCTCTCCTTCCTTCAAACTTCCTCTAACTTTCCCTAGGGCGCTTTGTACCTCTCTCCCCCCGACCGTGCCTTTTTTTTTTCTTTTTAAGATTTTATGTATTTGTTTTTAGAGAGAGAAGGGATGGGGAAAGAGAGGAAGAGACTTTGATCTTTATTTCTCTTTACCTCTTAATACAGTTATTTAAATGCAGAGGAGTGGAACCCTTTTCTGATTTATCTTGGAAGCGCTGGTGCTCTGCAAATAACCACTGAACGTCAAAAACTGTCCCTGGCCTCCACGATGACCAAACAATAAAAGAAAAAGACATTCCCCTAACCCCTGTCGTGGGCACCACGATGCCAAAATTCTCTTCACCACCACAATCCCCACACTCGGCACCAATTCAACAGCACGACACTCCTGAGCATCTACTTTGGGGAAGGCGGTGTGGCTGGACACCAAGTAGGAAAAGACCGTCTCGACCCTGAAGGAACGCGAGAGAATAAGGCAAACATCTGTGTGGCTAAGCTTCCCCTTCTCTCCCACACCTTTCCGCTTATCTTGCCAAACTCAGTCGTAAAATAATCTTTCCGCATCTAAACTCTCACACCTCAACTGCAGCATTTCCTTAGCAACCATTTATTGCCTGCGACATTAGCTAGACCTTTCCTCCTCTGATACTGAGCGACTTTTCAAACGGCCCTGAGCCGTCGGCCCCATCAGTTTGTAAGGCCCTGAAGGGCAGGACTTGGGTCGCACTTTGGGACTTTGGCGTGTTCTCCACCAGACAGTCCTGAACAACAGGGGAGCTCAAAACTGGTTCTCACCTGTTTTATTTCATTGAAAGTGTTTTCTCCAACTTTTTTAGCCATGTCCAAAAAGAGAGAGAGAAAGGGGGCGGGGGGAGAGAGAGAAAGAGCAATGGAATACCATCAAGCCATTCACAATACTTTTTAAGGATAACAGAGGAAATGAAAATAAAAATTGTTTGAAGTAACATGAGAAAGTACTTAGGTTAGATACAGTCTATGCTTGAAAATCTGCAACATGGGTTTTTGCAAAGCAAATTTTTGCAAAGGGAATTTTTTTTAAGAAATTTCTTATTGTTATAAAGTTCTTCCTCATATTATGCACATTTCCGTTGCCTAGCTCTGTTCCTCTGATACCACCTATGAGAAACTGAACCCCTCTCTTCCAGTTTCCAGGTGATTTTTTAATAATGGAGGCACAATGTTAACAGCTGAATGAACTCTCATACTGGATGACAGCTTGACTGAGATTCTGTTTCTACGTTACCTCTAAATCTTGCTTCCGTATTACGTAATCTCAGCCCTCTCAATTACCCACTTCCGTCAGAATGTGCAGACCCTTCCTGCTCCCGGGCACGCGCTGGTCCTGCAGCGATAACCAGCCCCACTGGGGGCCAACACCCACGGCTGGGAGTGGCTCAGCAGGCTCTGTGTTGAACGGTGCCTGCCGTGGGTGTGAGAGAACCCCACGGCACACCTGTCCTCCCTGCTCTAGACGATCGAGGTCCCTTTTCAAGCATGGCCTCCAGCTGAAGACAACATCAGGGGCCTCTGGTCAGCCCAGAGGACAAGGGAAACATCTCTTCCTTTGCTGCATGCTCTGCACTTGTACTGACGAGTGAACGCACATCTCAGATCTGCTTCATTTTCTTTTACGTTCCCGCTAATGTTACTTCTCTAGTAACTATCCCTCAGCCACAAGCCAAGCTTAGGCTGGATCGACGCATCACTGACGTATCCCTACATGCCACTAAAAATGCTTTCTAGGGAACAGGCCCCTACAGAGCTTCCTTCGGATTAAAAACCTAGTAGCTCCTTTTTCTATGGAGATAAAATTCATATAACATACATTCGCCATTTTTAACCACCTGAAAGTATGAAATCCAGTTTCCAGATGTGCCACCACCGCAAGTCTCTAACTCCAGAGAATTTTCACTGCCCTAAAAGAAGCCCCGCCCCCCTCAGCAGTCACTCCCCAACCAGCAGCTCTTTGTGGATATGGTTTATTCGGCTGGTGACAAATCTTAATTACATGACACTCTAGCCCATGTTTACCCAGCCTGTGTGCAGAAGTATCACAAGACATACTTTCACAGGCCTTACTGAAATCTAGACATTAGATTTCAGAGCTTCTCTGACTCACCAATCTGGCAATCCTGTGCAAAGGAAATGATGTCACTATGGCAGGGCCCCTGCAGGGCGTCCTGCTGGACTCCGAAGCATCGCTTCTCACAAGTGCCCATGAGAAATCCACCTGATAACATGCAATGAAACGTTGCCGGAGACCAGTTCACTAGACTAGGATCTGATCATCTTCCTTTCCTTTTCAATAATAGGTACATTTGCACTCCCCCGCTTTTTAAAAAAACATATTCCTGTTTCTTCACAATGCCTGTAAGGTCCTGCAACAGTTCAGCGACCATACCTATCCAATTAGTACAATAATGACTCTAATTAGAACCCAATGGCGAATGGAAAGAAACTATAGCTAAAACATAAAACGGTCGAGAACGAACCAGAAAGATGTTCCAAATTCTTACTTGAAATAGTCCCTGAAATCCATTACTCTGACAGAGAACAGCATTTCCCAAACCGATGTGCCCTGGAACACCAGTCCTAAGAAGGATGATCCGGGAGAAGAGTCGGACAGGAAATGAGGTTTGAGGAATATTGCTTACACTCTCCTCGTCCTTGAGACTCAGAACACAGCCTATAATAAAGAATCTAAATAATCCACCAGTGAAACAATCTGTTTAACTCTGTATAATCCAGTATTTCTGATACCTATTTGACCACTAAACTCTTTCTTCCTTAAAGTCAAGCATTTGTTACTAGAATAAACCTCAAAAATAGTGATGCAGAAAGTCAGCCACACAGTTTTCAAATCCCAAACCGAACACCTGTTCTCTCAGTGCCAACTTCATTCTGTATTATTAATCTTTGCAACATCACAGCACATCCTGCTTGAAAGCACTCTGAAAAACTCTAGCCAATTTCTCTAAAAGGAAATTTAAGCCATATGTTACAAAAAATCTCTACAGTTGAAATGGACTTGTTCTGAAAAAAAAAAAAAAATTAAGGTCTCAATGGATAGACTACAGAGTATGGCAAACTCCAAAGCACATTCACAAGAGGCCACTGCTAATGTTCAATATTTAAGATACTATCCAGCCAGGCCTGGCTGGGTAGCTCAGTTGGTTAGAGCGTCATCCCGATACACCAAGGCTGCAGGTTCGATCCCTGGTCAGGGGGTCAGGGTACATACCAGAATCAACCAATGAACGCGTAAACAAGTAGAACAACAAATCGATGTTTCTCTCTCTCTCTCTCCCGTCTTCTCTCTCTCAAATTAATACAAATAAATAAGGTATCCAAACATTATATAGAGAAAAAAATAAAGCAGAATCTCTACCTCATTCCTCACACCAACGTAAATTCCAAATGGACTGAAGGGTCAAATGTTAAAACTCTTTATATACTAAAAACACTAGAAGTAGAGAGGAATGTTTTTGTAAAATCTCAGTATAGATAAGAACTCTCTAAAAGTAACATAAAGTCCCAAAGCTAAAAATATAAAATATGTTTTAAAATTCTAAACTACTTTGAATACTTTAAAAGTCAAAAGTTACAGAACCAACTGGGATAATTGTCTACCACACATACATACAGCATCCAAAGGGTTGATCTCCTTGGTATAGAAAGACCTCTTTACGTCAATAAGAAAAACCCAATAGCCTATAGGAAAATGAGCAAAGGATTCTGCCAAAACTGACAGGAAGGGAAATATAGACGGCTTTTAATCTCATGTAAAGATGCTCAGCTTCACTCGAAATCAAATAATCTAAAAATAAAACTATAGCCCTGGCTGGTGTGGCTCAATGGATTGAGTGCTGGCCTGCAAACCAAAGGGTTGCTGGTTCAATTCCCAGTCAGGGCACCTGCCTATGTTGTGGGCCAGGTCCCCAACAGGAGGTGCTCAAGAGGCAAGCACACATTGATACTTCTCTCCCTCTCTATCTCTCTCCCTTCCCCTCTAAAAATAAATAAAATCTTTAAAAAATAAAAATAGAACTATAACAAAAAACTACTTTCACCTATTAAATTCACAATCAAAAAACAAAAAACCAAGCCTAATACCCCAATTGAAGAAACTATGGGGAAAGCAGCCCTCATGTATTCCCGAGGGACATGTCAAGCAGTACAGCCCCGCCGGACTGAAACTGGTGATACTTATCCAAACTAAATGGAAAGATTCCCTTTGACTCGGAAATTCCACTTTTAGAAACTGATCCTGCAAGAACACTCTCAAGGGCAAGTAAAGTTGCTGGCTACAGCAGTATACATAATAGCAAAAGCTGGGGGGGGGGGCGGGCACAGGACGCGTCCATTGAGAGGGAAAAGGCAGCAACTGTGAAGAAAAGAACGAAGCACTATGAATGAGTTAAGACAAGGCAGAACAGAGAGAGCGCTATCGGTTCTAACGAGCGAATCAAAGCAACCTGTATGTGTCAGCACAGAACAGCTCCCGCAGGACCCACGGTCATGACAATGGCTGCGTCTGGGGAAACTGGGTGGCTGGGAACGGGACTAAGGAGACAGACTTTTCTCACTGTACATCCTGGTATAGCTTCTGAATTAAGTATCAGGCCTATGCATTATCTATTTTTTAAATGATTACAGAAAAGTTGTCCTTTAAAAAAATTAAAACGATGCCCTGTCTGGTGTGGCACAGTGGACTGAGCGCCTGACTGAGAACCAAAGGGTCGCTGGTTCGATTCCCAGTGAGGGCACATGTCTGGGTTGCAGGCCAGGCCCCAAGCAGGAGGCGCACTAGAGGCAACCACACACTGATGTTTCCCTCTCTCTTTTCCCCTCTCAAAAAATAGATACATAAGCCCGGCTGGTGTAGCTCAGCGGATTGAGCGCGGGCTGGGAACCAGAGAGTCCCGGTTCGGTTCCCGGTCGGGGCACATGCCTGGGTTGTGGTCCAGGTCCCCGGTGAGGGCCACGTGAGAGGCAACCATACACTGCTTTCTCCCTTTCTTTCTCCCTCCCTTCTCCTCTCTCTAAAAATAAATAAATAAATAAAAATCTTTAAAAAGAAAAAGAAAAAATAGATACATAAAACCTTAAAACATAAAAATGAAAAAATAAAAACAAGAAAATTAAAACTAAATCTGCCTAAAAATAGTTTGTGGGAATTCTCAAGTTTTTAAAGAAAAACCCCAAAGTCAAGCCATTGTCAAGCACTACTTTTCAAACTATCAATGATTAAGAAGCACTGTCCAAACTAATAACCTAACAACATGTCTTCAAGGCAGAAAAACATTTTAATAGTCACGCAAGCAGTTACGTTACTTTTGCTTCCTTGTATGTGTTTTAAAGGTCAGCTGAGATGTTATTGGTAATAAAATGATCTAAACTGGGAGACTTTCCATTTAAATTAATTTTTATCTAATTTTTAATTTTTTTAAAGATTTTTATTTATTTAAATTTAGAGATAGGGGAAGGGAGAGGGAAAAAGAGGGGGAGAAACGAAACATCGATGTGAGAAACATCCATCACTTGCCTCTCGCCCACGCCCCAGCCAGAGGACAGAACCCGCAGCTCAGGCCTGCGCCCTGACTGGGAATCAAACTGGGGATCTTTCACTTTGTGGTACAACGCCCAAGCACCTGAGCCACACTGGGCAGGGCTCATTTTCTACCTTTAATGATCACTTTTTCTTTCTCTTTTTTTTTTTTTTTTTTTAGAGAGAGGGGAAGGGATAGAGACAGAGAGGGAGAGAAAGAGCAATGTATGGTTGCCTCTCACATGACCCTCACTGGGGACCTGGCCTGCAACCCAGGCATGTGCCCTGACTGGGAATCGAACTGGGGTCCTCTGGTTCCCAGCCCGCGCTCAATCCACTGAGCTACACCAGCTAGGGTTCTTTCTTATTTTTTTATGGAACGCCTCACGAACGTGCATGTCATCCTCACACTGGACCCTGCTAATGTCCTCTGCATCATTCCCATTGTCATGTGTGTGCTGCCCAAGCAAGTACATTTTCCTTCTTTTTTTTTTTTTACTTTTCTAATTTTGCCCTGTTCTCTCTTTTTATACTTCAATGCCTTCTGCTTCAGTTTTTAGGAACACTCATTAATTCTATTCAAGAAAAATACTTTTAGATTTTTATGTTGCTCATTAACGATCCCTAGCAACAGACCGATACTTTCTATCTGATGGATAAATACCTATCACAATGACAGTGCTTCCTTCCACCACAAGAGTCTCACAGTTTTTTCTGAAAACCGGAGTTTTCTCAACCACCAGACATCTGTCCTAAGAGAAGCGCCAAGCCCTGGGCTGGCAGCTGCCTCTCCAATGCTCCCTTCTGCTTTTCGTTACGATTTCCAATGAGTCAACAGGAAGGTATTCTGAGTAAAGAAGAAATAAAGGCTTTCAGACAGGCTTTCCTTTCCTCCACCCACAACACGAAAAAACACAGTTCTCGCCAAATGATCCAAGGCAATTTCCAATCCAATTTGCCACTCCTGTCTGCATGAGGTCATTATTAAAAAAAAAAAAAAAATCAGCAATTGGGAAGAAGGAAAGCCTTTCTAAACGGAATCAAAAGCAGATACCAGGGTATGACAAAGAAAACCGGTCTGGGACTCTCTGGCCTCCCAGAATCACTGTATATAACTATACAACCTCCGCCGCATCCACTTCCGCTTCCAGGGAGACCTGCCTGTGAGCGGGAGTTTGGTCAAAAAAGTTAAATATACACATTTATCACAGGCCAATTATCATGTTTCTAGATACCTATAAAAACCGCTTAACTGAGACACTGTGTTTTACAGTATTTCTTATAAGCATGGATGCACGAATCTTTCACGAATCAACAAATACTGAATAGCTACTCAGGTAAGTCTATCACTGTCTTCAGCTCTGCAGGGAGTAAAACAAAGTGTAAGACAGAGTCCAACAATCAACATACAGACACACACAGAAACACAGGAGAACTGCGACTTGCCCGCATGCAGTCAGGGGAGCAGGTGAAAGCCGTCTGGGCCGGCAGAGGGGGACAGCACCAGACGCTGGTGTCAGCCAGGCCGGGGCCGGAATGCCACAGACAGCTGTCCGACCTGGAGACAAGTGACACTACCTCCCGCTTTCCCTCTTTAGAATAAAAACGCCTACCTCACAGTGATGTGTGCAAACTACTACGGCATCGCTCTGCTTAATCACGGGCAGCTACTGCCGCGGTCACTAGCATTTTCACAGAAGCAGCAGTGATAGGCGGAGCGCGTGGGAGTCCTCGCCAAGCCTGAGATCTGGACCCACCACTGACTACATGGGCGAGTCACGCTCCCCGAGCTTTGCTTTCTTTTCTGTTAAATGTAGGTAAGAACGAGCCACTCCTGGGGCTTCCAGAATAGCTAATTAGACAATGCACATAAGTGCTTAGCCCCGTGCCTAGCATATAAGTGCTTAATAAATGGCACCAAGGATGACAGACAGGAACACTGATGCAGGGGCAAGTGGCAGGGTTGGGTTTCGGGGTTTGGAGAGCCTTTTTTGGCTTCCTTGTAGCTATTGTAAAGGTATTTGAAGTATTAAGGTTCCTAAAATAAAATACCTGCCCTGGCTGGTGTGGCTCAGTGATTGAGCACTACCTACAAACTGAGGGGCTGCCGATTCGGCTCCCGGTCAGGGCGCATGCCTGGGTTGCAAGCCGGGTCCCCAGCTGGCTGTGCAAGAGGCAACAGATCGATGTATCTCTTTCACATCAGTGTTTCTCTCCCTCTCCTTCTCCCTCCCTTTCCCTCTCTCTAAAAGTAAATAAATAAAAATCTTAAAAATAAAATACCTTACTGAAAAATAACAAATTGATTTTTCCCACCATAGAATTATAAGCAAAAAAAATTTTTAAAACATTCAAGCTTGAGCAAATAAACTCTTTAAAATAAACCATTAACCAGATCTTTCACTTGTATGTTTAACATTCTTTGATTCACAGGCTGGAAAGGCACAGGTGTCAAGCAGATTACCAGGAGCTCTTCCAGAAGAAATATCTAGAAGCAGTGACCTGACTTGGGCAGGTAGGCAAGGGCACCTGTGCAGAAGTAGCACTTCACTCAGCTTGCTTAAAGATAGTCTCCTGGCAACCAAGTCACAAACTAAACAAACAGCCCCAGTGCTGTGAATCACTTCCGGACGGTCTCCCTTTGCCTGCCAGCATTTTCTTACGAATACTTCCTGTGAATGGGTTTACTTAGCAGCCCCAACTGGAAGCCACCAGGAGTCCATCGAAATACCACACGGCTTAAAAATGTTCAACAGTTCCTGCTACCAACAGGTATCCCCAAATTGCTTAACTGCGAAGCAGAAGGAATTTTGCAGAAACCAGAGAGACAGGTCCGCTTGCAAAGCCAGCAAATTCAGTTCCCAGAACATGCCAACTTAGGCCCTCAGATACATTTTTCACTCTACTTTCACCTACATAATTGTTGCTCTGACCTCTAACAACCAAAGAATTACATCTATGCTAAATTAGGTCAAATGAATGGTCCACTTAGCCTAATCAGACTTTCCCTACCGTGACTAGTGGACAATTCATACGCTCAGGCTGGCCAGTCAACACTGTTCCCTCGGGTCCCATCGACTCCAAGACTTACTGAAAATATGGGGAATTGGTCAAGTATTAAACCCAATTCTCTTGGCTACCAGCTCCTTTTCTCCACCTGAAGGATCCTGTATGTGTCACACTATTCTTCACAAATGAATCACAGAACATTTAGTCTATTATCAAGAGCAGAGAGGAAAAAAAAGAGTTAATAGTCCAAAATGAAAACTGCAATAGGACAAAGCAGCTACCATTAACAGAACCAATGAAAAAGATCAAGAGAGTAAAAAATTAAGTCAGCGAAGCAGAAGATATATGTGAGACACCTAGAATGCCGATTTCACTAAGATTAAAAAAAAAGAGGAAGAGCCATAAAACAGACAGACTCTGCTGATCTGACCTAAGAACGGGCAGCACTAATGAATCAGAACCAACTAATTATTCAAGGTGTAACAGACCATTTCCTAGAGCTAAAATAAACAGAGAAGATACTATATATAATTTGGGGAAACCTCAAGAAACGAGAATTGTACAAGTTTCAAATCATGAAAAGGTATAAAAAGAAGTGACTTGACGGGGAGCTAAAAACAAGCTAGGTTCACATGTTATTTCTCAATAATGAGTTGTAGGAAAATGAAGTCATATACACGTTTTCTCTAGAAAGATGAAATACAGTTCACCATAACACGACAAAGAGTCTAGAAGTAGAACTAGATGTAACTCACCATCTGAGAAAGCAGACGTCAATTGCTAATAGGTAGTAATAAGATTGTTTTTAAATGACATCGCAATAATTTAGAAATACCATGAGAAGTAAAGTCTTAGAGTCTTAAAAAAAAGTAAATCCCTAAATCAAGGAAAAGGTGACAGGATATAAAACTTCAAAAGTTAGCAAGTCTTTACAGAAATTAAACTATCTGCACTTTGAATTTATAGAAGAAATTATAAACAGAAAGATCAACATTTAAACACCAATAAATTTAAAACTATCAAGTGAATAAACACATAAAATGGAAAATTAAGGGAAAACATTTGCAGCAAATAGGACTGAAGGTTGCCGTTCATATTCTTTTTTGTAAGCTGAGGTGTATGTGATACACAACCCTATATTAGTTTCATAGGTACAACATGATTCAATATTTGTATATACTGCAAACTGACCACTACAATAAGTCAAGTTAACATGCGGCTCCACACATGGTTACAAAGAAAAATTTTTTCTCTTGTGATGAGGACTTTTAAGATCTACTATCTGGCCCGGCTGGTGTAGTTCAGTGGATTGAGCGTGGGCTGGGAACCAGAGGGTCCCGGTTCAATTCCCCGTCAGGGCACATGCCTGGGTTGCGGGCCGGGTCCCCACTGAGGGCTATGTGAGAGGCAACCATACATTGCTCTTTCTCCCTCCCTTCTCCTCTCTCTGAAAATAAATAAATAAAATCTTAAAAAAAAAAAATCTACTATCTTAGCAACTTTCAAATATGCAATGCAGGATTATTAACAGTAGGACATCCACATTGTAAGAGCACTCACGAAAGTTAGCATCAGGACACCAGAAAACCAGACACAGACAGCTATCCACAACTTGCATGCTAAAATAAAACTGGTAAACAAATATGTGGGGCAATATTGAGCCTTCCCAGCAATCAAAGCAATATAACATTAAACTGGAGTAAATAAACTGTGAACATTATGTACCCACTGAAAATGGTAATTAAGATGACACTATAGCAATGTTAAAAATCTGAATTTCTGATTACAACAATCTAAAAATTATGTACTTAGAAAGTCTTTCCCTTTTCTTAATTCCTTTTTTATTATAAAATTCACAATCAGCCCTGGCTGGGTAGCTCAGCTGGTTAGAGCCTCATCCCAGTACACCAAGGTTGTGGGTTTGATGCCCAGTCAGGGCACATACAAGAATCAACCAATGAAGGCATAGATAAGCAGAACAACAAATCAATGTTTCTCTCTCTCAAATCAATGAAAAAAAATTTTTTAATTAAAAAATTTTTCATAATCATTGCGCAAAGCATTTTAAATAAACAGAAGGGCATTAAATAAAAAGTGTGGGTCATGCTGTCCATCCCAGAGGCAGCCTCTCTCTGCGGTGTTTCCTTTTTAAGACAAAAGCTATAAAGTCTGAAGTGAACACACGAGGGCTACCAACCTGCAGGACCTTGAAAGTGCCCAGAAAATTCCCCAGAGTTTATTAACATCTCACCATCTAGAGAGTAAATCAGCTTTTGCCCTCAAGGACCAGGATAAAGAGCCCGTTCACTGAATGACTACTGACTGCATTTTAGACACCGTGCCAGGCAACTCCTCACAGCAGCTCCTAAGATGCACGGTATGTCCATTCTGCAAAGGACAAATTTAGACTCACGCCCTGACGTAAAGCAACTTGCAAAACCAGAGTCAGAACTCACACCTGCCAAAATCGGAAGTCCTCATTCTTTTCACCTCGCGTATCGCTGGAGTCAAGACTTTCAAAGAGGTTTTCATCAGACTTTTTCAAGTTCTCCTTTACTTAATGATTAGCATTATGGGATTAGAGTCATATGACTTTGGTTAGTAATAACGATAGCTACTAACCAGCTAGCTGACTGCTAATCTTTACCAGATAACTGCCCACATTTTGTACATGTAAATTTTGCTGTCTCAACTGAGGGTAAGAAAAGCTTTCGGTGGCAACACTAGGAACTAACCTCCTCCTCTATGACACTGTTACTGTGGAAAAGTGCTCTTCGTTTGAATCACTTTATAACAAATACACTTTTACAGGCAACCCACTTCTTACCAAGGAGTCTGTCTAAGGCAGTGGCACTAAGTTTCAGAAAAGAGAAGAGAGGTTTTTATTTCTGTCACCGTTGTTAAGAATAATCCCACCCCACACTTCCTCCCTCACCAATTATGAATGCATGGATGCATCCAGCTGGCTGTCCCAACGCACCACTAAGTAGTCACGTGCCATGTGGCCCCTTAATCACACTGGGTCTCCCCAGGTGATTCAACTAGTTTTCTCATCTGTAAAAGAAGAACTCGAGTCACCTCCTAAAAAATGATCCCCCTCAGTGGTTAAGTGATATTCTCCACTGAGAATTCTAGAAGCTGGTGGGCAAGCTTCCTAGAAGCTGGTGGGCAAGCTTCCTAGTCACCTCACCTATCCCATTTTATTTTCTTGCCTCTTCAGTGTCTGTAACTCCTGTTTCCAGGATCACAGTGGGCCATCCTGGATCTGCTCAGATGCCACGGGAACTGTGACCCCACTTGGAGGAGAGATCTGAAGAGCCCATCCCGGAGAACGTTCCATGCCAACAACAAGGACATGTGCACAAAAGAGAATTTGTTCTTAAGACCTGATTTCTTGCCAAGACACTTTTTCAACTCCCCTAAATTACAGAAGGTAAAGTGCTTCTATTCAGTGCTAAGCTCTCGTTAAGGCTGTGTAGTTTCTGACAGCCCCTAGCCACTCACAGCCCTTCCTTTCCCTTCTACATGGTAGGGTGTGCCCCGCCCCTGGCGCTGGGGTTTGCAGACTGAACAGGAGGAAGGTGGCCCACACGCTCAAACGCTACACCAGGGAGCCTCTGCAAAAAGGAACGCTCACGGGGAGAGTGCAGGAATTAACCTTCTTCCTGGGCCCCGTAACCCGACTGAATTCAGTCCCCTTTCCAGCACTACTCTCCTTCCCTTCCCTTTATGGGCCCTCCCTGATATGTGCCCTAGCTTGGTTTTTGTCACCTGATCTATTTTTGTCACCGGATCTATTTTTTTCTGATTTAGCACTTCTGCCTGTGCAAGACCTGAATATCTGCTATACCTCACATATTTAAGTCTCACCTTCGTCCTTTGAGTGAAAAAGCCATTCATCGCTGTTACTCCCTAACCAAAACAAGTGGAAAGCCCATTTAGAACAGGCAAAAAGATAAAAGCAAACCCATATTTAAGCACAAACAAGTAATTTAAGATGTCTCCCTTTATAAAGTCCTTGATCTGCTCTGTAGCTCTTAGCAAACAGCCCCATATCCTTAGACGGTATTTCATTAGAGCAGTAACTTATTTTCCACATCGAAGCTACTCTCCAAATGGTAAAGGAAAGCAGAAAAACTGTATTTTTTATTTCCCAACCACTCCCAGTGCACACATTTAAGGAATCACTTCTAAATTTTCCCAGTTAACTTTTTGGGGAAACGCCCACACCCGCAACACACTCTCGTGTCTCCACACATTCGTACTCACTCTTCTGCACACTCTCCTCTCTCCCCACTGAAGAGCTTGGTTACAGGTACAGGAGAAAACAGAGAGTCCTAGGCGACACAATGGGGCCACTGTCCTACAAGGTGGAGCTTCTAGTGGGAGGAGTAGCAGTCTTATAAATAGAACTAAAGAGGGGAACCTTTTCTCCCTTGGATCTCTCAGATCTTTCTTCCTGGCCTTGGAGCCGGTGTAAATTCCGGACCGTGAGCCTCCTCCAACAGGGGACGGGTGGAGGTCAGAAGGAAACAGGATGGGGCCAATCCAAAAAGGCATACCGAGCTGGTGCCGCACAGAAGGTACAGCCCAGCTCTCTGAGGTAGGAGACTCCACGGGAGCTGAAGCCCCAGGCTCATGAGGAAGAGCATGTGACCTGTCTGCGGTGCACCTCAAACACTTTCTTGGGGGTGGCAGCAGCCAGAGTAGGTGGCCAGTGGGGACCCAGGCCGCTTTTCTCAGCATGACATTCCTGGGCTTCTTTTCCTAACCCTGACGAGTTGTAAAATCTAAATAGGTGCTTCCAAAATTGATTTTCTAATCAAAGCCTTAAACAACAGCAAAAAAAATCACCACATTCAGGTTTTGTATGATTGCCTCAATAAAATAAAATAAAGCATGCACATTCCCACAATGTCAAGCCAGCGGACAGGGTGCACTAGGACAAATATGCCACTATTACATCCTCCCTTACAATCAAAGGATAAAAAATAAATACTATTACAAATGTCTTACTGCATTAGTCACCTCCTAAGTATGCAAAAACACCCCAGGGGCTCATGGCCCCCTGCATGGGTTTGAAAGGAAATGGGCTACCTTCCTAGACTGGAAAAAACACCTGACAAATGAAATGCCTCGCTAGGGCAGCAACTGAAGAAGAAATGTGACTATAAAAGCATCATTCTATTCAGGCTGTAATATCCCAGCAGTGAAATGAGATGGTTGAACTAGATTAGTGGTGGCAACAGGGTGTCAGCCAAGATACCCTCCGTAGCAAAGAAAGTTCGCTGCAGAAACCCAATATTAAAACAGAAGCAGAACTGCTTTGGACGCGGGAAGGAAGGTGAGTTGAGGCTCCCCCTGCTCATCTCCGAGGCTTCAGAGAGCACAGACTGGTCTCTCAGACCAGCTGCAGCCTCCAAATTCCTTGATGCTCTGAAACTAGATCTAGTCTAGTATTGACGGGGCAGAGGACTTCACATTCTTGTTCAAGGGGCCCTTACAAACTCGTGTAAGAATCAACTGCTTTCCTAATAACACAGCTGTCTGGTGTCTAACCTTCCATTTAGAACAACAACTCTCCCCACCTAAATCATCACTAATCCCATCCCACCCCAACCCCCAGCCTCCTGGAAGAAAGGCTGGATGCTGGAGGACACACAAAATGCAAGTCAGTGGTAGCCCCAGGGGCAGGAAGAAGGGGAATGGAGCCAGGGAGGGGCACAGAGGGAACTCCACTGTGTCTTTTTGAGAGGAAAGGGAAAGATCTGAAGAGCTCAAGTTCCTCCTGAAATACACGGATGTGCGCGGTATTGTTCTTGGACCTTCCTGTAGCATTTTAATATTTTCAGAATTTTTTTTTTAAACTTGTTTATCAGTGACACTTAAAACATCCATGATTTTTATTAGACGGTGGAGCACACATACCTTTGCTTATCCCTTGCTGGCCTTTTCCACCAAAGCTCACTCATAGGATACCTGATCTGTAATTAAATACATCTATCTACCTGGGGACATTCAGGAATACAGAATCAGAACAGCAGAAATGAACACGGAGAGCATATCGACACTCTTAAGACCACAAGGTCTTAATGCATCTGAAAAAGGAAAAGGGCAGCTATATACTCACTTCACAAGGAATGCAGAGGATGCTGCCCTTGCTAAGCTGTCTCTGAATACTGCCAGAGGGATGGACCTAGCCCCATGGCACTGCCAAGTAGAGAAGGAACCCAGTTGATATATAAATCAAAACCAGTGAAGGTGCCCTGGCTGGTGTAGCTCAGTGGATTGAGCGCGGGCTGGGAACCAGAGGGTCCCGGTTCGATTCCCAGTCAGGGCACATGCCTGGGTTGCAGGCCAGGTCCCCAGTGAGGGCCATGTGAGAGGCAACCATACATTGCTGTTTCTCTCCCTCTCTGTCTCCCTCCCTTCCCCTATCTCTAAAAATAAATAAGAACCAGCGAAACATTAACATTAAAGGCAAGAACTTCAAACTCTAAAAATACTATTTCTCGCCCATAGCTGACAGTGCCCCAAACGCGCACCACAGGCATAAAGCAGAACACAGATCTGGACATTTGTCAGTATACAAAAATGACCATCAGTGTTTCATGAATAAAGGGCCATCAAGGTTACCTGCTCCCATGAATAAATACCCTACCTACACTCATTCCTTCAAATCACCAGCTTCCCTCAGGCACATCTACAACCTACTCACAGAGATCTCCACCAGCATTCACACCACATCAGCTCCCTTCTTTCCAGAGAGCCAATCCGTACCTCTTTGCTTCTTCCAAATGACAAAGGTATTCGTAAGCCACATTCTGCCGTCTCCTTTCATCCATCTCCTCTGCAGTGAGTCTCTCGTTATCCAGGACAGCTAAAAGGTGAAAGAATGTGAACAAGAGAATCTGTAACCTTTCTGAGCAATACAAGATTGCCACATCATCGAATTCCTGCTTCTCACCTAGGAGTCAGGGTGACCTGCAGATGTGTGGCTGGCCAGGACTACAAGAACTTTCCTAAAACAAGAACTATGGGGTTTTGGCCATACCCATCTTACCCCCTTTTTTTTTGAATTATGATAACATGAATATGTACTATATTTTAGCTAAACTTAAAAAATAATTTGAGATTTGGGGCCAAAACTCTATCTGCCAGACTCTTTCTAAATACAGAGCTGATCAGGCTGTTTCCCTCTTTCATTAATAACCAAAGTCAGCCCTGGCTGGGGTAGCTCGGTGGATTGAGCGTTGGCCTGCAAACCAAAGGGTCGCTGGTTCGATTCCCAGTCAGGGCACATGCCTGGATTGCAGGCCCTGCTGCCGGGTTGGGGGCTTGCAAGAGGCAATTGACCCATGTACCTCTCACATCAATGTTTCTCTCCCTCTCTTTCCCCCTCCCTTACCCTCTCTCTATAAATAAATAAAATACTAAAAATAAATAATCAAAGTCAGCAGTCCAGTCATTGAGAACAAAGTGGCAGTAATTGTGCTATGCCTTTTACACACACTCTCTCATTCAAGCCCCATAACAATCATGAATATCAATCACACTTTACAGGTGAGGAAATTGAGGCAGGGTGATATTAGCCCCACAGCGAGAAAGCAAGGGGTGGGGCCTGGATTCACATCTAGGCAGCCCATCTCAAAAGACTGTGAGCCTAACCTCAAAGCAATCCACCTCCTGCATGGGCACCCAGGGTATGGAATAAATTCCTAACTCCTTCGGATGGCATTCAAGGCCTTTCCCAATTTAGCTCCAAATACTTTTGGAAACTCTCCTCCCTCCCACCTAGTGCACTCCACACCACAATTCCCAGCGCATTTCTACCGTCCAATCCCTCAGTTCACGCCCTCCCCACTTCGAGTCACCTCTCCTGCCCCACCCTGCCCCATCGGACCTCACCGCATACTTCAAGACTCTGTTCAAATGTCAGTACCGTGGGTCCCCTCTTTCCCCAAGCCTGTCCTCAACCACAGTGCTGTTTGTTTATGCCGAGCGTGTTCACGCATCTTTTATCTTTATTGTACCCAATTATCACTGGGTTGTACACCAGTCTCTCTCTCTCTGATTAAAACGTTCTTTGAAGGCAGGGCCTGGTCTTACTCACCTTTAATTTCACAAAAGTGACACAACACCACACATATAACTGTTGATGAGTGAAATTACCCTGAAAACAGAACATTACTCCCAGAATATAGGAGAAAATCGAAAACCTCAAGACTCCAAAGGACTCTCCTTTGGCCAGTACTAACTATCCTGCCTGCAGTTCAATGAACGTCCCAGGGACAACTACAGAAAATGAGGAAGTCAGAAGGGTTTTTTTGTTTGTTTGGGGGGATTTTTTGTTTGTTTGTTTTATTTTTACTTTTGAAATCCTGTCGAGGGAACAGAGCCGGAAAAAGCTGAAGTGACTTGCCCGGGGCCGGGCAGGTCTGGACCCAGGGTCTCCCTCGCCTGCAGCACAAGGGCAACAGCTCCCCTCCCAGAACGAGCAGAGCCCTCGTCCCGGTCCCGGGACACGCCCTGCACGGTCCTCCTGCCACCTCACCCTAGGCCGTCCCCCTCAATCACGGTCGAGCTGGGCGGTGGGCGGCGCTGGGTGAGGCCCTCCAGCCGCACCACCCCGGCTAAAGCGTGGAGACCACCTGGGTCTCCCTCGCCGCCTCGAAGACCGAGGGGCGCGGGCTGAGAGCCTCGCCGCCCGCCGCCCCTCCCGCCCACCGCCCCGGCTCTTCCGGGTCCGCGCGGCCCACAGCCGCCCAGCCCCACCCGCCCGGCCGACCCCCTCCCGGGAAAACGGCGCCTGGGAAGCAGAGAACCCAGCCCCGAAACCCCCGCGCCGCAGATCCCCGCACTCACAGCCATAGTGCGGCCGGGACACGCCCAGTCCGTCAACCTCGTCCGTGGCGGACATGGCGGCTGAGCCCAGGTCTCTGCAGAGGAAGCGGTGAGACCTTAGAGGCGCGGGCGACGGCGGTGCGGCTCCTACAGAGTGCGCGGGCTGCCCTGGTCCCAGAGGCCCCGCCCCAGAGGCCCCGCCCAGCGGCCCCACCCTGCTGCGCCGCAGGGAGCGGGCGGAAGGAGGCGGGGCCGAGCAGGCCTGTCCCGCCCCTAGCCCCGCCCCCAGAGCTCCTCAGGCTCCGACTGGAGGCGGAAGAAAGGAGGCGGAGCCAGAGGCCAGTCGGGCTAGCGAACACCTCCGCTGGCAAGGAAGGCCCTGAAGCTTTAACCTCTCCGGCCCCCACCTCATCCTCTCCTCGGACAAAAAGGTCGCCATTGTCAGTTCCTTGAAATAAAACACGTGGACTCCTTCCCGTGCCTGCCGAGCTAAACTCTGCCCCAAAGGGCTCAAGGAGGGCGTCCTTCGAAGTGGCCCAGGGTGTTCTTATTGGACGCCAGCAAGACCCACACTGTCACAAGGGACCGCAAAGTCTGGCAGTCTGGCAGTCTGGCCTCAGCTCTCTCCTAGATTCACCAGTAGTCGCCGGGTTGGAACTGCTTGACCCTCCTAATATTTCAGAAGTGGACGCTAAAGCAGGAGATGCGTTTGTCCAAACGTCCTTCCATTAGATTCCCTGCCACTGATCTTTGCAAGTTCTTTTAGGGAAGATTCTGCCCCTTTTGGGCCTCTTCCCCATGCACCTTGTCCGCTGCCCTTAAAATAATGGGTATTCGACAGATTTCTGTCCTCAGCCCTCTTCTGTCTCTTTGTGCACTCTTTCTTAGTAACTTTATCCACGCTCACCTTAAGGTGGTGAAGAGCCCTAAATACATCTCCAGACTAAACGCTCCAGAAGTCTCCACTCAGCATTTTCAGCTGTGCAATGGGCATTTTCACCTATGAATCCCGCACACACTTCAAATTTAACGTGCCCAGCGCCGACCCTGCTCCTGCTATAGCCTCTATATTTTACCCATCACTTTTCAGAAACTTTTAAGAATTTTTGGTCCCATCCACAAACTGAGTTAATTCAACATCTTCAAACATCGAAAATCATGTCTATAAACTTACTAGATTTTCTTTTTTTTCTTCAAAAAAAATTTTTTTTAAGATTGTATTTATTTTTAGAGACAGGGGAAGGGAGGGAGAAAGAGAGGGAGAGAAACAGCAATGTATGGTTGCCTCTCACATGGCCCTTACTGGGGACCTGGCCTGCAACCCAGATATGTGCCCTGACTGGGAATCGAACTGGGGACCCTTTGATTCGCAGCCTGCGCTCAATCCACTGAGCTACACCAACCAGGGCAAACCTAATTAACAAGGTTATTTTTTGTTTGAGGTTTCTACAGACCTAAGCCCTGCAGCAGTGGACTTCCAGAGCCATCCTTCGCACTGTGCCAAATATCACTTTGAGCCCCTTTTTTATATTATGTCACGTACTTCAAACCTCTCTCATCTTCTGACCACTCTTAGACATCTGCAAGTCCTACCTACCCAGTTTATCTTTGGTTTTATTTTATATTTCTTGGCTTTTAAGATAGGTACATATGTTTTTATTTTAATTCTACAGACCTTTGTAATACTGCATGCTATCCAAATAAGTAAATGTATTTTCTCTCGGATAATAAAGGTTATGAACCTAATGGACTCTTGCATTCTTTCTTATTCCTAGGAGTATACAATTCTAACCAGTATTTGAATCAACATCCCATTGAGCTTCAGATATCTCACATGGCTTTATCTGGTGGCCACAAATTAAGTCATTCTTCATAACTATAAGTAAATGTACAGAGTTTTTACTAGACTGAGTGTTTTGTATCTATTTTCTAATCTAAGCCCTATAATAAACCTACAGAGTCAGAAGCATTATTACCTCCAATTTACAGATGAGACCATGGAAAACTAATTCAACTGAAGCCACACAGCAAAAGGAGGAGCTGGAGCTCAAACCCAGGTCTGTCAGATGACAAAGCCCGCACATCTGGTCAATATCCACATTCAGAGAAATGCACATGAAGACTATAACTGACCACTTACCACTTCTTGCCCATCAGAGTTGCGATGTTTTGTTTTGTTTTTAATTAATACTATTAGCAAAGGGGTGAAAAATCAACCACTGTCAAGTCCTGCAGCTGGGCTGTAAATTGATGCCGTCTTGCTGAAGTCCACCTTGGCATTATGCAGTTCTCCTTCAAACAAGGAATTCTACCTGTTGGAATAGATCATAACAAAACTATTTTTTTAATCTTTTTAAAAGATTTTATTTATTTTTAGACAGAAGGGAAGGGAGGAAGAAAGAGAGGGAGAGAAACAGCAATGTGTGGTTGCCTCTCACGTGGCCCTCACTGGGGACCTGGCCTGCAACCCAGGCATGTGCCCTGACTGGGAATCAAACCGGCAACCCTTTGGTTCGCAGCCTGCGCTCAAGCCACTGAGCTACACCAGCCAGGGTGACAAAATTATTTTTCACTGTGAAAAAAATTAGTGATGAACATACTCATTGGAAATGTCTTCAACGTCTGTCACTGGGTTTTTAAATCAGCGATGGCACCTCCATGCAATGCAATGCTGTGCAGCCATCACAAGGATGGTGTGCAGAGCTGGTAGGGCATGCTGGCTGCAAGGAACAGGGACCCACCCGTTTCAGCCCTAAAGGAAAAAGGGCCCGAAGCAAGGCATTTATGATAAATATATACATGGGCCCAGAGCAGGGAAAAACAGGACTAATGGAAGATTGAAGGCATGAAATTTGATCACCCCACTGTGTATCTCTGCTTCTCCACGGGTCCGCTCTACCCTCCTCTCTTCAGCCACCAACTTCCTCCATTGTAGCTTTTTCTGCTCCCTCACGACTCCAGCTTCTATATGTCTTGCTGTGGCCTTAATTCAAGGCCAAGTCACCCTTACACCATCAGCTCCATTGTGAATGATCTCAGTTGCCCAATTCCGTAACACAGTGTCATATGACTGACACAGCTCATTTTTGTACCCCACGGGTACGTCTCTGACTCAGACGCCAATCTTGGATCAGATACCAGTCCTTTAGCTCAGTCAGGGGATACGGCCAGTGGAGGACAACAGACTGTGAGTTGAGCATTATATCCTTCAGTGGAAGGCTGGGTAGGCAAGCAATGACCAATACTTCTAATGCACTGGCTAAGTAAAAATAATAAATTACGAACTAATAAATATATTGTGATACCATTGGGTGCTCTAAAAGTGTACAGGTATAGGTGTGCATAGGAAAAAACCTTGAAGCATATACACCAATATAGTCACAGTGGTTTCTCAAGGTGGTGAACTTAAAGTGGATTTCTGTGGGCTTTGTTTGTTTATTTGCGTCTTTGTATTTACCACGTTTTCTACCATGAGCTACTTGGAATACTCTTTGTCAGTAAGTACAAAGTTAGCAAATATGAAATGAATAAATAAAGTTAAATGGCAACAATGAGCTAACTGGTCATTTTGGAAGATAGAATTGATCCATGACCTCAAGAATTTATGAGACTCATGGGAATGGAGTGATGTGAACAGGGTGGTTTCAGGTAAGCACTGTAATACAGGTTTCTCTGAGCCTGGGGTACCTTTTAGCCTCTTAACTGCCTGGGAAATTCCTAGTCAACTTGCCAGACCCAACTCAAATGTCACCTTCTTCCCCAGGCTGAATGAATCACTTCCTCATTTATTTCCCAGGAGCACTTTAAAAAGCCTATGTCTTCAAAAATAAGTCCCAAGTATTTTTCACATGGTAATACTTCTGAAATTAGGATAGGTCTCATAATCAGTGTGAAAAGAAACTAGACAGATACCAGGTAGATGGCAAAGCCAATGGAAAAATAACATAACTGGCATTGTTTGCAAATGTGTGACTTTAACTAAATTCTCAGTAACGGTCAAAAAACTTTCAGAGATGGAATTGATCACAGATTCACATTTTAGGAGTGGCTGCATTGATCCAAATAGAGTTAGACTCTTCACAAAAAGCTTGTCTCCAACATTGATTTAGAGAAGAGACTAGTAATTCCAGTGATAAGTGTCTGCCATTGTCTATCAAGTTTTTAAAAACATATGCACTTGATAAGAAATTCTTAATGTCCCAAAAGGCTGTTGAAATTTGATGGTGCATCCCACAATCAAAGGTGTCTTCAATTACAAGAAGTGTGTGACCTTATATGGCTCTTTCAGAGCACTTATCTCATTGAATGACAATCAGTTATTTGCCCGTCCGTCTTCCCAGACAGGTCATTAATGCCTTAAAGACAGAAAAGTAGGTAAATAAACTCATTGTGAATTGTGAACAAGTGTAACATCCTTCCTGTTGGATTTTTAAGATTTGTTTTTTATATATTTTATGTAGAAATTTTCCAGAAGGAAGAATTCCCTAGGACTAAAATCCTAAAAAAAAAAATAGATTTCCTTCTTTAAAAAAAAAAAAAAAATAGAGCTTTGGATACCAGCATCTTGTGAAAGAAGCTGGGAAATCTGAGGCTTCCAATCAACGAGGCACATACTAGGTAGCTTCTCAACATTCAAGAAGATCAAGTGTCAAGGACCCTGAGGGATAACTTTTCAGGGGATTGTAGCGATGCTGTGGTAGGCATACTTCTCAGACGGCTACCTAAGATTCCCAATCCTTGGTTATTCCATCAAACACTAATCCTAGGTACTGTTTTGAAGGATTCTTGGCAATGTAATTAAGGTTATTAATCAGTTCACCTTAAGATGGAGATTATCTGGATAGTCACTTAAGCCCTTTAAAAGCAGAGAGTTTTTGCCCTGACTGGTGTGGCTCAGTGGGTTGGGCATTGTCCCACAAACCGAAAGTTCCATAGTTCAATTCCCAGTCAGGGCACATGTCTGGGATGTTGGCCAGGTCCCCGGTTGAGGGTGTGCAAGAGGCAACCGATTGATGTTTCTCTCCCTCCTTCTCTCCCTCCCTTACTCTATCTCTAAAAATAAGTAAAATCTTTTTTTTAATATTTTATTTATTTATTTTTAGACAGAAGGGAAGGGAGGGAGAAAGAGAGGGAGAGAAACAGCAATGTGTGGTTGCTTCTCACATGGCCCCACTGGGGACCTGGCCTGCAACCCAGGCATATGCCCTGACTGGGAATTGAACCAGTGACCCTTTGGTTCGCAGCTCATGCTCAATCCACTGAGCCACACCAGCCAGGGCAGTGAAATCTTTAAAGGCAGAGAGTTTTCTCCAGCTAGTACCAGAGGTATAAAAGAGACTCAAAACACTAGAAGGATTCAAGGGGCCATTGCCTGTGTTAAAGATGGAGGGGGCCACATGGAAAGGACCTTGAGGAGCTGAGAGTGACCCCTGATTACAGCCAGCAAAGAAACAGGGGCCTTACTCGACAACAGCAAGGAACTTGACTGTGTCAATGACCTAAATGAACTCAGAAACAGCATCTTCCCCAGACCCTCAAGATGAGAGCCCAGCCCAGTAGCCATGTTGAGTTTCCCCGGTAAGACTTAAGCAAAGAGTCCAGTTAAGCTTGCCCAGTCTGCAGTAGAAAACTAATACATGTGTCCAAGGACATTTGGGTATATGGCGGGGCGGGGTGAGAGGGTTCACAGGTTAAGTGTTGTCAAATACCCAGATGATAAAATTTTTGCATAAAAAAGAACTGTGACTAGCTGGGTGCCCTGTTCCTCTCAGGCAGGACCGACTCCATACATTCAATGAGACCCTTGAACAGAGGCAGCCAATAATCAAGAGAATACTCCTTTTGCTCTGTGAACTCTCTAATCTCATTTCTGTCTGCTCCTTGGTTAAACTCAGGCTAGACACAGAACAAAGGGGACAACATGTGGCATGTTGCTAAATACCACCCAGCGGGTCTCTGGTAAGACCCGGTTTTCATCTTTAATGGACTTTAAGTGTTACCTTCTACTGTGTAACTCTCCTCTCTGCCTTCACGTGAAGAAAACCTACTTTGTCCTGTACTTCAAGCATTCGGCTGTGCTGGATTTTGTGCATGACCCAGCTCCTGCCAGGCAGTTTGATTTTAGCCACTTCTTCAACCTCGTCATTTTCCTGAAAGGAGCAAAAGTTTTTAACTACCTGTTTATAATTGCAGTCATGTGCCAACTGCTTACCACGTTCCAGAACGTGCTAAACGCTCTCTCTCTCTATTGTCTCATTGACTCCTCACAGCAACCCTATGAAGAAGATAGAATTATCCTCATTTTGTAAATGAGGAAACAGGCACAAAGAGGTTCGGTGTGTTGCTCACGTCCTAAGGTGCAGAGTGAGGAACCAGGCCTAAGTTTCTCTGACTCCGAAATCTCTGGCATCTCACTATTCAACGCAGTATCTGTTTATAGTTAGCCTACCACCGACAAGGTATTCATGCACTTCCTGCACAGACCAAACTGACTCTGAAAACCCGTCAACACACATGTGTGAACACCCATGTCTTGGTCTACAGCCCACTGACAACAGAGACCTGAAAGCTGTGGGAGGAAGCCAGGAAGTCAGCCCAGAACGGGGATGGGGAATTGGTTTCCGGTCTGGGGTTAGAATAGGCCACAAGACGCTAATGCAGGCTCAAGGCCAAAGACAGAGGACAACGTAAGGACCCATCCAGAGACACAGTTAGGAACCATGAGCCAGATCAAAGTAGATAGAAAAGAGAGGCAGGCAGGCAAAAGAACACCAGATTCCATCCCAAGACTGGGTCCCGCGCCACGCCTGCAGAGGCAGAGTTCCCTCGAGGCACGCATTTAAACATCTACAGAAGGACAATGGGTTACTAGCAACAATAGCTAACCTGTGCTTAGTGTACAAATGACAGATTCAGAGCAAAAGCCATGCTTAGTAATAAAAACAAGCTTGTGGCTTCAGGATCCCTAGAACGTCTCTTAAAGAATCTGATGGGCAGCTAAAACAGGTGGGATCAACCTGCCATTCTGGCTGCAGGGAGAAAAGCCAGACATTTGCAGACTGGGACCTCATTGTGGACAAAGTCTAGTATCTGGGGCAGAAGGCAGGGTCAGACTGGGAGAAGAAGCAGGAAAGGAAAGTTGATGCCCATGTGAGGGTCTTAAATTCTACATTAAAGAGATTCAATTCTCTTCTGTGGATGATAGGAAACTATTTAGGTCTTTAAAAGCAGGGGAGAGAGATAATTTGACTCAACAAAGATTTACGAAATGTTTGCTTTGCACTAGGTACTAACGAGGTCATAAAGTTGAACTAAATATAGTCCCTGCCCTCTAGAATAGTACACAAGTGACTTTACAAGATGAAATAAAAAGTGTAATCCAAGATGTACTGCAGAAAAGGTTACAGAGATCCAAAGGAGATCCCATCTGCCTGATGGCGGAGATCTGGAAATACTCCATGCAGAGGGAGAGTTTTCAAGGGGCCTGAAAGAATGAGTACTTTATGCCCTGGCTGGTGTAGCTCAGTGGATTGAGCGCAGGCTGGGAACCAAAGGGTTGCCAGTTCAATTCCCAGTCAGGGCACATGCCTGGGTTGCAGGCCAGGTCCCCAGTAGGCGGCGCGTGAGAGGCAACCACACGTTGATATTTCTTTCCCTCTCTTTCTCCTTCTTTTCCCCTCTCTCTAAGCAAATAAATAAATAAAAGATTTTTTTAAAAAAAGATGCACTTAACCTATGACCTCAGAGTTCCATTCCTAGGTGTATATACCCAGAGAAACTCCTACACATGTGTGCAAACAGACATATCAAAATGTTCACCTCAGAAATGCCTATGACAGCAAAACCCAGAAATGATCGCAATGGCTAGCATCAGGAGAACAGACACATTTCAGTGTGATTATATAGTGAATATTAAAGCAAAGAAACAAATGAAGTACACCCACCAACATGGGTGACTCTCACAAATATAATATCGAGAAGGGGGGAGTATGGAATACTTACCTTGGTACCCATTCACAGACAGTTTAAACAAGTTTTTGCAAATCAGTATTATATGTTGCTTAGGGACCTATATCACTATCTCTTTATAAATACATAGAGAGATAAAGCATAGATAAGTGTGAAGGCCTGGGAGTGAGAACTACCAGGTTCAGGAGGGTGGAATAAGGGCTGGGAAGGGCTGTATTTCAGGAAGAACTCACAGGAACCTTTAAGTGTATTGGTAAAATTTACTTTCTTTTTTTAAAAGTGGAGTTGACAAAATTTTATTTCTTAAGCTGAGTGGTAGATACATGGTTGTTCTTTCCACTCCCCTTTATACCTTCTGTACTGCCTACATATTGAATTTTTTAAAAGTAGAGTGGATACCAATTCAGTAGGAAAAACTGAAGCCGGAAGTCACGTTAGAGAGAAGAGACGGTCCCGGAGAGGGCAGGCTGTGTCCCGGGACAGGTGTCATCATTCTGCTGCGTACAGCAAAGGGCACTTTAGGGCGTAAGAGCAGCAACTTGCAGCCATATAACATCCTGCACTTCATAAATCACTTTCACATACGTCAGCTCTTTTTTTTTTGTATAGTTTTTTTAAAATTTTAAGTTACTTCCTTTCTTAATTTTTAAAAGATTTTATTTATTTATTTTTAGACAGAAGGGAAGGGAGGGAGACAGAGAGGGTGAGAAACACCAGTGTGTGGTTATCTTTCACGTGGCCCCCACTGGAGACCTGGCCCGCAACCCAGGCATGTGCCCTGACTGGGAATCGAACCGGTGACCCTTTGATTCTCAGCCCGCGCTCAATCCACTGAGCTACACCTGTCAGGGCCCAGCTCTTTTAATTATCAACTTGAGAGACCAATATTCTTGTTTTTATTTTTTTTAAAGATTTTATTTATTTATTTTTAGAGAGAGGGGAAGGGAGGGAGAAGGAGAGGGAGAGAAACGTCAATGTGTGGTTGCCTCTCAAGCACCCCTAACTGGGTACCTGGCCCACAACCCAGGCATGTGCCCTGACTGGGAACTGAGCCAGTGACCCTTTGGTTTGCAGGCCGGCACTCAATCCACTGAGCCACACCAGTCAGGGCATTTTTTTGTTTTGTTTTATTTTTTTAATAGATAAGAAGACAGGTTCAGAAAAGTTAGGTGATATATTTATATTTTTGTTAGAAAATGTCTCAAAAGATAGGCAATAGATGGTAGCATTAAACTGGGGAAGGTGGGATAATGGGTGACTTTTTGTTGCTGTACTTTCTGATATTTCTAAAACAAACATGTACACCTTATGAACTAAAAAAGAAACAAAGCAGTGAGGGAAAGGGAAGGGAGCAGGAGGAAATAAAGCAAGCAACTTCTCAAGTTAATAAAGTTTCTGGATTCTGATTCTGGACTCTACATGCACAAATGACAAACAGAAGGAAGTCAAGAAAGAAGCTAACATGAAAAAAATGTTCAACTTGGCAAATCGCAGAAATGCAATGAAAATAAGCTGTACAAACCCTGTCTCTTGCCCTGGCTGGTGTGGCTCAGTTGGTTGGAGCGTCGTCCTGCACAATGAAAGGTTAGGGGTTCAATACCCAGTCAGGGCTCCGAGGGTAGAAAAGTACTATTGTTTATGCTTCTATATTCAGTGGGTATAAGCTGGAAAATAAATAAGTATAACATAAAGCCTTTTTAAAAATCCTGTCACTTAAATTAGCAAAACTTGCTTTCGAGAAGGAGGGTATGGTAAAACCCATGGCCCTTTGCTGCTAGCAGCATTGTAAATTAGCACAATTGGCTCAGAAAATGATTGAGCAGCAAGTAACAGGAGCTATAAAAATGTTCACACCCTGTAGAAATAATCGAAATTGTGGGAACATATTTTTTTCTGGGAGGAAAAGAAAAGGTGTTCACAAGAGCCTTATTTTCTTTTCTCTACAAAGCCGTTTATTTATTTTTTTAAATATTTTATTTATTTTTAGAGAGAGGAGAAGGGAGGGAGAAAGAGAGGGAGAGAAACAGCAACATATGGCTGCCTCCCACATGGCCCTCATTGGGGACCTGGCCCTCATCCCAGGCATGTGCCCTGACTGGGAATCGAACCAGGACCCTTTGGTTCCCAGCCCGTGCTCAATGCACTGAGCTACACCAGCCAGCGTGAGATTTTATTTATTTTATGTTTAGACAGAAAGGAAGAGAGGGAGAAAAACATCAATGTGTGGTTGACTCTCATGCGCCCCCTACTGGGGACCTGGCCTGGCAACCCAGGCCTGTGTCCTGACTGGGAATCGAACCGGCGACTCTTTGGTCCACAGGCTGGCACCCAGTCCACTGAGCCACACCAGCCAGGGCTATTTTTTATTTTTTTAAATAACACAATAGCCTTATTAATGTAGCAAGGCATCCTGCATTGGGACAGGCGGTCCAAGTTTGGCAGATGATAGAAGCCTGGGGCTATAATTTCCTGGACCTTTATTTGTACCATATATAAGGGGAGAATTTGTTTCTTAGGGCTCACATTTTGAGAACCACTGCACTGGATTAACCAAATTTGTTTATCCTTGGTCAACTATCTAGTTTTACTGTCAAAGAGTGAGCTTAGGTTATCAGCGAATTCTGTTCCCCGTGAGTTAAAGCTCTCAGATGGCATTCAGTATGGAAGAGAACAAACTAGATTCCAAGGCTGATGTCATAGTTGAGTCTGTGTTAACACCTCCAGGCAAGCGCTCTTCTCTCTAGAGTGTTAACGCCCAGTGCCCTCTATAACCCCTTCAATCTCCTGTATCTTTCCTTACCTGTCTACTCTTACTGCTCCAGGATCAAGGTCCCCCAGCCCAGGATCCTGTAGGGCCCCTGGGAGCGTAGGCTACGTGCCTCCACCGTTCCAAATTCTCAGTGGTTTGAAGGATGTAAGATGGGTCCTCTGGTCTTGCAGGGTTTCAGAGACCACGACAAATTCCAGAGCGGGTCTGCTCCATGCAGCCAAAATCTGGCTCTTTCAGTGAAACACGTGACTCACAATGAGTCGTTGGGCCTTTTCAGGCCTTAGGTTTTCAACGGGTGAAAAAATAAGTCCCTCATCAGGAGAGAAAACGAGATATCTGGGGAAATATTAGCCAGAGTTCCTTGGGGAAAAAAAAAGACTTCAGCGGCAATACTATAGCATCAAACTTTATAGTTTAACAAAAAAGTGCTCGTGAGCCTGCGCGCGTGCTCGCGCCCGTGTAGGTATTAGACCCTGAGAGAAGGTGGACGTCTGGCCCGAGTTAAGTGTTAGGGCCAGGACCCAAACAGCTCACCTCCTCAGTGACATTAGCTTGTTTTCCAACACACTGCCCTCCCTCAACGCATTCAGTCACATACAGGAATGTACCAGTGGGTCAAATGAATGACCTTCAAAGGATCAGAGAGTTGCATTAACTTAAAACTAAAAGGCAGTGACCCAGGACACTGGAAAACAGGAGTTGTTTCCTACAGCTGAGTGAATGCCAGGAAACGTCCCTGTAATATTATTTAACAGTCTCAGGAGTTTTGCTTCCACAGCGTCACTGCAGTCCGCTTCCGGGTCCCTCTTGCTTGCTTGTCACCAGGTATTTCCAATGCCTCAGAGGGCAGCAAACCTCCAGGGGCACTGCCTCAGGACACCGCTGTACAAACGCTTCTGAAATTGTTTCAGCTTCTTCGTCACAAAACTGCAAATGTCCTCTGCAGTAATTCTGCCTTGTCATGGCAATGAGACATCTGGTGACTAATGCCTGCTTAGCACTTGGTTGGGAGAGTAGTCTCTGTTTTATTAAATCCGTGTGCTCACACCCCAAATCTTCTAATGCCAACCTAATCGGCTGCAAGTCCTGGGCTGCACCGATTAGTGCAGGGCCGCACTAATAAATCCCTTAGTGAGTAATAAGTCTGATACAAGCAACCGACTTTGTATGGAGTATCTTTTAAGGAACAGACGCTATATTGAGGGTTTTATATAAGATCTCAGATATTAATCATCATAGTGATAACCTGACCGGTTTGTTACTGAGCACCTACTTTGTGCCAGGCCCCGTGCGACGTGGCTTACACGAGATCTCTGGGTCACACTTATTTCACTTCTTTTTCAGTAACCAGGCACCAATCATTAAACTCCCATTTCCCTAAAAGTCCATCAAAAACACTGAAGGAATGCCTTTTGTGTTCAGAACATTCTTTGGATCCTACAGTTTTATCTTCACCATTAAAACATGGAGAAAAACAAAGAGAGTGAACAGGTCAAGGCCTGCGGAAAGCCACCGAGGCCCGGGTTCGGGTTTTCTCTATATGGGATGCTTGCAGTCGGCAGCAATGGAAATTTGGAAGGGAGCAGGAGAACCACTGAGGACTATTTCCTAAATCAAATGAGTGTTTTGATGGCATAAAAGGTGTGCTTTCTGACGGAAGCTCTTGTCACATTTACTACAGTGAAAAGGTTTTTCTCCTGTATGTGTTCTGTGGTGTGTGAGGAAATGGGAACGCTGATTGAAGGTTTTGCCACACTCGGGACATCGATAGGGTCTGTCTCCTACGTGGATGCGCTGATGGGTCATGAAGTGGGAGCTCTGATTGAAACTCTTCCCACACTCGCCACATCTATAGGGCCTTTCTCCCGTGTGGATCCGTTGGTGCTTAAGGAGGGCAGAGCTATCAGCGAAGCCTTTTCCACAGTTGTCACACTTAAAAGCCCTCTCACCTGTGTGTGTTCTCTCATGCGTGACCAGGTGTGAGCTCTGACTGAAACTTTTGTGACAGGAAGGACAACTGAAAGGTCTTTCTCTGGAGTGAGTACTCCTGTGAGCTACAAAATGAGAACTATCTCTGAAGCCCTTCCCGCACTCCGGGCATTGGAAGGGCCGCTCCCCCGTGTGCGTTCGCTGGTGCTTTATCAAATCCGAGCTTTGGCTAAAATTCTCCCCACAGTCGTCGCACCTGTAAGGCTTCACTCCCGTGTGAGTCCTCTGGTGGGTGATGAAATTTGAGCTTCGACTAAAGCTTTTTTGACATTTGAGGCACGTGTAGGGCTTCTCTCCCGTGTGGGTTCTTTGGTGCATTATGAGGTGTGGCTTCCGCCCAAAAGTTTTCCCACACTCTGGGCACTCATAGGGTCTCTCCCCGGTGTGGGTCCTCTGGTGTTTGATGAGCGTGGAGCAGTCACTGAATTTTTTCTCGCAGCCGCTGCATTGGTAGGGTTTCTCTCCTGTGTGGGTTCTGTGATGGGTGACAAGGTCTGAACTCTGTTTGAAGCCTTTCCCACACTCGATGCACTTATAAGGCCTCTCACCAGCATGGGTTCTTAGGTGTCTTATGAGATAGGAACTCTGGTTAAAGCTTTTCCCGCATTCTGCACACACAGGCTTCTTCCTTGCATATCCACCCGGGAGCTGGTTTAGATCGCTGTCCTGGGAGAAGGGCTGCCGACGGCCCTGTCCTGGAAGGCTGCCATGCTCTTCCAATTCAAGGCCCCTCTGCCAGGTTCCTCCCCAGCGGGGAGCATGAGCAATATTTTTATTGGCCCTTTCTGGGGCTGTTCCCCATTGTGCTGCTGTTTCAGAAATGTCCTGATGGCGTTTTTCTACCTGATTCTCAAAGTCTGAAAAGTGAACAGAAGTGACAAAGAACAAAGTTATGAGTGACAAACATCAGAAAACAGCAAGAGAGATTAAAATTCGTGCTTTTGCAACAGACTATACTTAATTTGACTACTTTGGTTTTCACTTTGTGGCAAGTTTATTGAAGTTCATTAAGCTTACAGAAAACATGAAGTGAACTTCGCATCCTTCAAAAGTAAGCCACGTCTGGTCAAAACTGGGCGACTCCTTTCAGAGATCTTATAATCAAAACAGAAGTGCAATGCTTACTTAAAAAGAGACTTTAGTTGGTCAATTACTGACGGCCCAAGAACTCAGACTTAAACTTCTGACAAGAAGAACAAAAGTCTAGGGTGGCGTTCCCAACTCTTCTCCCGCCAGGTGACACTCGCACCTCACCTGGGTGACTTTCCCTTAGGATCTTCCTTGTCTCCAACGTTTGGAGTGGTAGCACCCATGGCCCTTCTTCCTGTTCCAGCTGGGAAATGACACTTGGTCTAGAGATCCTATAGAGGAAGATGAGCATGGGAGGTTAATCTGGACCAATCACACAAGGTCTGGCCAAAATTTAAGCTGTCCTCCTTCCCTAGACAGAAGAGAACACCCAGAGAAACTCTTGTGTGTGTTTGGTCTCATTAAAAGGGCAGCTCTGATAAAGTGATAAAAGAGGCCCTGGCTGGTGTAGCTCAGTGGATTGAGCGCGGGCTGGGAACCAGAGGGTCCAGGTTCGATTCCCAGTCAGGGCACATGCCTGGGTTGCGGGCCAGGTCCCCGTGAGGGCCATGTGAGAGGCAACCATACATTGCTCTTTCTCCCTCCCTTCTCCTCTCTCTGAAAATAAATAAATAAAATCTTTAAAGTGATAAAAGAGGATGATCTCCCCAAGAGGCTGAGAAAAAGCCCTTTTCCTCTTATTAAAAAAAAAAACCCTGACTTTTCATTGAAACTCTAGAGTAAGTGCAATAACTTATCTCTGAAGGCACAAGGCTAAACCCAGGGGGAGAGATAACTGACCCTAAGGAAGTTAATTATAATATTGGACTTTAAAATTTCCCCAGAAGGGCAGCAGTAGATACAGCTATGACAGCGATTTTCAACTGGTGTGTTGCAAGAATTTTTATAACATGCAATACCTGACTATTTAGTTAGGGTCACTGACCTACTGACCTCCTTTCCCTTAGATGTCAAGTAAAAAAATGACAACAGCCAACACAACGATAGCTGTTTGGTGTGAATGAATTAAAATTATATCTATATTTTGTCAGATCGTCAAAAAATATACTTTTTGGTGGGCTGCAGAATTTTAGTAGTTAGTTTATGTGTGCCATGAGATGGAAAAGATTGAAAATCGCTGAGCTATGAGAAAAAAAACAGACGATTGTCAGGAAAAAACATGGGCGTAGGACATGAATAGGCAATTCACACATACATACAAAAGTAGCCTATAAATATAGGGAAAACCTTTAATCTTACTATTAACCAAAGAAATTAAAATTAGGACAATGATACATGTAGGCAATATAGTGTAGAGGAACAGAGTGCAAACTCAAGACTCATACTGCCTGCATTTGAATCCTAACCCTGCCTCTTACGAGCTGTGTAACCTCAGGAAAGTTACTTAAACTCTCTGTGTCTGTGCTTCATCTATAAAATAGGGATAATGATGAGACCTACCTCACAGAATTATAAGGATTAAGTGGTAAGTCCTCAATAAATGTTAGCTATCATTACTAATTAACCCAGATTTATACTATAATATCCACTGTGATGGTAGAATATGAAGAAAGGGACACTTTCATACAATGCTTGTGGGGATAAATAAATTGATTTGAACTTTTTAGAAGGCATTTGGCAAAAATATCAAATACCTTAGAAAAGTACCTACTTTTTGACCTAGCATTTCAAATTCAGGGAATTCTAAGAAAATGCAAAAAAGAAAGTTGTGTAATAGATAAGTTATATGATGCACACATCAAAGGGTATGGTGAGACATTAACAAGACAATGAAGATCAAAGCCATCTGCAAACCATAAAGAGCCATAAAAAAGAAAGTCCTCCTTTTACTACCAGGGAGGTAATAGTTATTCTCACAGGGATCTGGAGCTCCAAGAGACCAGCATCCCTAGAGACCACATAGACCTGGGGCCTTCTTTTTTTTTTTTTAAGATTTTATTTATTTATTTTTAGAGAGGGGAAGGGAGGGAGAAAGAGAGAGAGAGAAACATTAATGTGTGGTTGCCTCTCACGTGGCCCTCATGGGGACCTGGCCTGCAACCCAGGCATGTGCCCGGACTGGGAATCGAACCGGTGACCCTTCGGTTCGTGGCCCATGCTCAGTCCACTGAGCTACACCAGCCAGGGCCCTGGGGGCTTCTTAAAATACATGTTTTAAATCTAAAGGAGAGCAGCATCCTTACCCTTTGAGAGCCCATTCTTCTAACTGTGCCAGGTGGTATCCCTGAAGAGGATTCTCTAAGCAGTGCCCACTCTTCCCTGAAGGCGCCAGCCACATCCTTCAGGGTCATCAGATGCTAAAGCAAGAGACCTCAGTATGTATCAGTAGCTCTCTGGATGTCAGCTCCGCCCCCGCCCCCGCACACACAGTCTAAAAGCTAAAAAACACCTGCCAAGGATACCAGTGTGCTCAAACAAAGCCCCTCCCCCCACCAACACTAGTAGCTCTCAGGGAATTCTGTCAACCATAGAGTGTTTGCTTTTCTTATTCTCTCTCTTTTTTTTAAAGATTTTATTTATTTATTGATAGAGAGAGGGGAAGGGAGGGAGACAGAGAGGAAGAGAAACAGCAATGTGTGGTTGCCTCTCACATGGTCCTCACAGGGGACCTGGCCTGCAACCCAGGCATGTGCCCTGACTGGGAATCGAACTGGGACCCTCTGGTTCCCAGCCCGCACTCAATCCACTGAGCTACACCAGCTGGGCTCATTTATTTATTTTTAGAGAGGGGAAGGGAGGGAGAAAGAGAGAGAGAGAGAGAGAAACATCAATGTGTGATTGCCTCTCACATGCCCCCTACTGGAGACCTGGCCTGCAACCCAGGCATGTGCCCTGACTGGGAATTGAACCTGTAACCCTTTGGTTAGCAGCCCGTGCTCAATCCACTGAGCTACTCCAGTCAGGGCTAATTATTATTTTTTAATTTTTTGATTTAGAGAGAGAGAGAGAGAAGATGGGAGGGACGGAGAGAGAGAGAGGGAGGGAGAGAGAGAGAGAGACAGAAACATCGATTTGTTGTTCCACTTATTTATGTATTCATTGGTTGCTCTTTGTATGTGCCCTGACGGGTGATGGAACCTTATTGGGTGGATGCTCTAACCAACTGAGTTACCTGGCCAGGGCCCTATTTCAAGGTTTAATGGTGTGAAAAATGAGATGTAAAAAGACATGAATTTTAAAAATGACGATAAAAAGATGGACAAGCTGTAAAGTTACGTAAACTTCAATGGGGATAATATATGATGAAGATAGACGCCCTCCCCCTTTAAAGAGTTTCCAGCAGCTGGAGAGAAGTGTTCCAAGTCATGAAGGGCAAGGACCTACATCCAAGAATACTCTATCCAGCAAAGATTTCATTTAGAATGGAAGGGCAGAGAAAGTGCTTTGCAGATAAGGTCAAGTTCAAGAAGTTCATCACCACCCAGCCTTTATTGTATGAAATGTTGAAGGGAGTTATATGAGGTATGGAGGAATATCAACAGGG
>PVJI01015359.1:0-41371 GCA_004026765.1 Micronycteris hirsuta | reverse complement strand
ATTACAGCCGAAGAAAATGTAAGAAAGCCATGGGCTGTGAGGACACACTTGTTGATGACCAGAGTTTCCTTACAGGGAGACAGTGTTTGGTGTGTTTTGAATGTGAGAAGTCTTTTTCTAGAATTTCTGCCCTCCGTGTTCATCAGAGAGTTCACACTGGAGAAAGGCCTTATGAGTGCAGTGAATGTGGGAAATCTTTCCCCTATAGTTATGTTCTTCTTAGTCATCAGAGAGTTCACACTGGAGAAAAGCCTTATACATGCAGCGATTGTGGAAAATTATTTAGGTGGAGGTCTGCTTTTCTCAATCATCAGAGAATTCACACTGGAGAAAGGCCTTATGTTTGCAGTGAATGTGGGAAATCTTATATAACTAGCTCTGAGCTCAAAAGACATCAGAGAGTTCACACTGGAGAAAGGCCTTATGAGTGCAGTGAATGTGGGAAATGTTTTCCCAGTGCTTCTGCCCTCCGTGTGCATCACATTGTACACACTGGAGAAAGGCCTTATGAGTGCAGTGAATGTGGGAAGTTTTTTCTTACGAGGTCCAACCTTTTGGCGCATCAGAGAGTTCACACTGGAGAAAGGCCTTATGAATGCAGTGAATGTGGGAAATGTTGTACCACTAGGTCTGGCCTCTATAAACATCTCAGAGTTCATACTGGAGAAAGGCCTTATGAGTGCACTGAATGTGGGAAGTGCTTTCTCAGTGCTTCTGTCCTCCGTGTGCATCACATTGTACACACTGCACAAAGGCCTCATAAGTGCAGTGAATGTGGGAAATGTTTTCTTACAAGGTCCAACCTTTTGGAGCATCAGAGAGTTCACACTGGTGAAAGGCCTTATGAATGCAGTGAATGTGGGAAATGTTGTACTACTAGGTCTGGCCTCTATAAACATGTCAGAGTTCACACTGGAGAAAGGCCTTATGAGTGCAAGAAATGTGGGAAATTCTTTTCCAGGAACTTTACCCTTCGTTGTCATCAGAAAGTTCACATGGGACAATAACCTTATGACTGCAGTTTATGTACAAATACCTTCTTTAGTAGTTCCGGCTTTTGTCATCATTGAGGTATTTACACTGGATAAAGGCCTTTGATTGCAGTGAATGTGGAAATTTCTTTATAAGTATCAGTCACCTGCATTGTCTTCAGAGAGTTCTCACTGGGAAATGTCCTTATGCATGTAGTGAATTTGGAAAATTCTTTTTTTCATCTATAATTTCTATTGTTAGGACATAGTTTACACCCCAATGATGCCTCTTGATTGTTCAGAATACATGTAATATCTTACCAGCAGTCATGGCCTCTGTTCTCATCAGAAAATTCATAATCAATCAGTTGTTATAAGATTATTTGGAAAATCTTTTAGTTGTAGACATTTGTTTTTTCTTCTCTGATGTCCCAGTTGATAGGTTTTTTATATACATTCCATTTGAGATTGTTTTCCTTTAGCACTAACCTATATCATATTCAGAGACTTCAGTTTAGGTAAAGGCCTAAGGAGTACAGTCAATGTGGGAAATTTATTTTCCGTCCTCTGTGCTTTGTATCACCAGACAGTTTACACTAGACCTAAGCTTTATGGAGACTTCAAATGTTGGACATTTTTCCCTCATCGTCATGGCCACCTTATTCACGATTTACTCTTTAGAGTCTTAATGTGTGATGTGAATATGGGAAATCTTTAGCCATAAGTCTATACCATGTTGACATTGGAGAATTCTCATTGTGTAAATGGTTAGATTATATGAAACATACTTTCTTTTTGAAAATTTTATTAGTTTTTAAAGAGAGGGGAAGGGAGAGCAAGATGAATGTGTGATTTCCTATTGAATACCCCCTGCTGGCCCCCACCCCAGCAACCCAGGGATGTGCCCTGACTGCAAATCCAACCGCCAACACTATGGTTTGCAGGCCACAACTGAATCCACTGAGCCTCACCAACCAGGGCCTTGAAAATGTGTTTTCTTTTCCATGTAATGGCACTGAAACTTTCTGAAGAAACATCACAGTTTAATTTTATATATTCCTACTATGGATCTATCTCAGAAGTAGAATGTTTAAATTTTGAAAAACCATTCAAAGTACGCCATGAACTAATCGTGCCTTTATGCATTCTTACCCAAAGTGTATGCAAAGTGTAGTTCCTCATTCTAACAAAGTCTTCATTTGTTCAATTTTTCTGAATTTAACCTGTTTCCACATGATTATGGTGCTCTCTCTGTCGTTTTAGTTCCATTTCCTTGAGGATTTAGGATGAGCATTGTTGGAGGTGTGTATGTACTACTGATATGTTTTTAGTCAAATCTGTGCTCACATAATTTACTTGTTCCTTTATCAATTTGGGCTACTCTCCTTTAAGAAATAGGACAGTAAAGCCATAAGGTGTGTGTTCCAGTGACACCCACTTTCACTCCTTGAATAACAAACAAGTCATTTTCATGTTATGGAATAATTGTTTCCTTTTTCAGGGGTTGTGATAATTGTTTTAATAGTGTGAAATATTTCCAAGTTGGGTGTTCCCTGTACAAAGTATAATAGATACATATCATATACTTTAAAGATTAATCTCCATTAATTAACACACTTCAACACTTTTGTAAGTTCCAACATTTAATAATAAAATAAGAAGTCTTATGCCCTAGAGAGTATGTCTGAGTGATTTGAGAGCAGTCCTGAGAACTAAAGGGTCACTGGTTTGATTCCCAGTGAGAATACATACTTGAGTTTCCTGCCAGGTCCCCAGATGGGGCCCTGGGAAAAGGAAGCTAACATTGATATTTATCTCCCTTAGTTTGTCTGTCCCATTTCCTGTCTAAAAATAAATAAATTAGCTCTGGCTTGCGTAGCTCAGTGGATTGAGTGCAGGCTGTGAACCAAAGTGTCACCGGTTCAATTCCCAGTCAGGGCACATGCCAGGGTTGTGGGCCAGGTCCCCACTGGGGGCCACGTGGGAGTCACCCACACACATATTTCTCTCCTTCTTTTTGTCCTTCCCTTCCCCTCTCCAAAAATAAATAAAATCTTTAAAATATATACAAAAATAAAAATAAATACATTTAAAAATCTTTTTAAAAAGGCTGCATTCAAACTTAAGTGTGGCGGGAGAGATGGGGATGTTCTCCGTTGTGGCGTATTTAGGGCATCACTTCAGGGTAGAGAGAGAGAGCAAAGACCAGTGAAATGGAAAACAGCTATTGCTGCTGTTTTCCTTGTTGCAATTATGACTTTTCAACTTTTTTCTGATTTCTTAAAGTGCCTTAACCTCTGGCTCACAAACTTCATTGGAACAGTACCTGTCATTTCCATGGTTTCTCTAGGGGAATCTACATTGAGACTTAGCTGTATTTTCTTTACCTCCCTTTTGAGCTTAGCATACAGCTGAACACTGAGGAGACCCCCGTGATTCAAAGCTAGTCCTTTCTGCAACTTCAGTTTTCTTTTGCATCACAGGCTTCAGTTTATTCACTGTAGTGATTGTGGTGCATCAGCTTGACCTTCTAGTGTTTTTGCTACATGTCACAGACATTCACTCTGTATTAGTGAGGACAGCGGGACGTGATACCTGGATCATATTCAGAACTGACAATGGAGACATATAGTATCATTACCTACCTGCTGGAGTGTTCACCTCTTCTTTATAGAGGGAACTCAGTGCCCACTTGACCCTGTACTTTATCAGGACTGGCTGCAGGAGACAGTGTTGGTCACCATCTATTCCCTGTGGCCCGGACCATGTTCAGCTGCCACATCTTCCTTTCCAGTCTCCCTGTGTCAGCACCAGAGATCTGTGGGTAGTAACCATAGTCCTTCAGAACACAAGCTCTCCCTCCACTGCCCGAGACACTTTGGCCACAACTGATAATCTTACTCCTGATTGCTCCAGAAAGCAGCCCATTGGCCAAATTAGGTTTGGTGTATGTCTCCATGACCCAATTAGCATTGTGATGTCTCAGGAGCTTTTTCAGAGAAAGGGTGAATACTGATCATCCTTGGTGATATTTGCTATGTTCTTCCACAACATTTTCCTGAACAATACAATCCATTTAAAAGCACCAGGTGACATGGGTGAACGCTCTGAAAGTGGACCCTTTACCCCTTGTTCCCGAATAACTGCTGTTAGTAGAATGTCTGGGATTAGTGCTCAATCTCTAAGCCTTTCTAAATGCTATTGATTTTCCATTTTCAACAGAGTGAGCAAGCAGCACTGATTAGCCCTTGTAAGTGACCTGGGACTTTATTATTTTCATGTCTGCATTTACGTTGTATCCCATCAGTTGTAAGTCATACATTTTCCCAGTTATTGAAGAGATACAAGTACACTTTTTAGTATTCAGTCTATATGAGAAAAAGTAAGTTTCGGTGATGCTAAAGAGAGTAATACTGTGGCATAACTATGGTCCACTAAGCAGAGATGAGTTGGTTCATTTTTTGACCCAGTTCCAACAATTCTCATTGAAATGTAACATCATCCCTATCCGTTAGCTTTAAGTTACTTTACTTGCCTGATTATATTGCTAGTTGTATTTTAGAACCTTTTCTTGACAGGTTTTGTAAGTGTGTCTTGGTGTCTCACGAAATATAACTCATGAATGTGTTCTTAATCTTACTGCTTTGACACTGCCCTAGTTATCCTCATCTCATTACGCACAAGCTTCCTTTCATTACAATAAGTACAAAACCGTTTTCCCACTAAAGAAAATGCCAGTAACTTTGTCAGAACTCATTTCTGCTTGTTTTTCTAAAATTAATTTTTCTTTATTGATAATTAAATTACAAATAAATGGACTCCGTTTCCTGTTTATGTTTTGCATCTTATTCTATTTTGGACCCTCACAGAGTAGATAGCGTTAGCGACTTAAACAACCTTCTCCAACCACATCCAGCCTGAAGGAGCCACTTATCATATGCCGTGAATCAAAAAAGGCCTTGCAGGTGTACCAGAGACCCTCGCCTGAGAAATTATTTTCACTGGAAGGCGATGCAGCGCACTTACTATTTTTAGATTCTTCTTGGGGAGTGAATTGCAAATCCACTCCTGGAAATTGCTGTTGTATTACAGGATGCCACCCTGGAGTCTAAGAGCTCCATTACCTAGAAGGCAGGCGTGGAATAGCAGGATGAGGAGACAGTTAAAAACATTGCAAAGCATTTCCGGTCGGATATTACAGTAGGGCGGGACCTGTGCCTTCCATTGGCTGCCATTTCCTGTTCTCTCAGATTCCTTATTAGATGGTCAGGGTGTGAGGTTCGAATATTGAGTAGAGCAGGCGCCAGAGTTGTGTCCCCACAGTAGCTGTGAGAACCAGCAAAGCTGCTCGGGTGACCGCCCCAGCAGGCATCCGGGGACCCGCATACCAGGGACTACCAATTTGCTCTCTGGTCTGACCCTGCTCCGCCCACAGAGTGTGATGGCCGCACACGTGCCAAGGCGCATGGTAGAGGCCCCTGCGCGACCCCGGTCCCTCCCCATCACCGCACGGGGCACTGCAGGAAGGGCGCAGTGAGTCCGTCACTTCCTGGAGCCCAGCGACTGGTGTGGTGAGACGGTCGTGGGTGACAAATGGTGTGACAGGAGCAGTAGAGGGTGACTTTCTTACTGAACCTCTAACACCCTGGGGGCTGCTCGTTACCTTTACTTGGCTAATGTTATTTTGCTTAGAAAATCTGGGTAAGAGTAAAGCAAGTTTTATTCAAGTAGAAAAAAGAAAGACGCCAGTGTGGGTAACTCAGTGCAGGAAGCAAAACGTGTGCTTTTGAGTGGACTCTGGCCATGTGGAGAGAAAGGAGTGAAGTAGTTCTTGGGGTTTTACCCGTTTTGCAGGACGGGGGCTATTTCTGCAAGCTCCTTGGTGCCACATTTTGAGTGGGACTCTTGGTAGGTAGGGTTCCTTGTAGTTTGCATTTCTGTGGTTGCCCGAGGGGCTTCCTGCCATTCACTATTTTGCTTTGATGGTGCCCTAAGGCAGGGGCTCAGGTGACATGTGGCCTCCTACATCTTCCCTCCACTTGTGAGAATTTTTCCCTAAATTCTTTCTGCCTTTACTCAGTTGTACTAGGTCATTCTGAAATACCTGAGCTCTGTCTGGAAGCCATCTGCTAAGTTCACTGGTGCTTCCAGAGTGATGCTTGTGGTGTGGAGCAGGAGGTGGCAGAGCTGAGGAATTGAACCTGGGGTGTGAAGTGAAGAAGGAAGACATCACACTGTGCCCAGCTAGAGAAAGTGTGAATTCATGGTCTTGGGTCCTTGGTGTGGGGACTGAAGGGTGAAACATAAGCCCATGTTTGACTCTTCTGTAGAGGCATGATCTGCAAGACTCTCTAGAATTGCTGGAAAGGAGGGATAGAGTTGTGAAAGTTTGGCCTGAGAATAGGTGCCTACTTACCTGCTGCACCACCCATCTTTACTGCTGTTGCTGAGGGCAATGTGAGCGATTAATGAGACTGATGAGACAGCGGGCAGCTGGGCTGTTTTCCTCTCTAGTCTGGACATCCTCGATGGTTTTTGGTTTTGGGAGTGCATAAGATTTATCTGGAATAGAATTGTGCGGGGATGATGTGAAACAGATTATTCTGGATTCATTTGTATCAATTCTGACAGGTTGTTGTGACCTTTGAGGATGTGGCTGTGTATCTGTCCAGGACGGAATGGTGCCTCCTTGATGAGGCTCAGAGATGCCTGTACCTCGATGTGATGCTGGAGAACTTTGCTCATGTATCCTCACTGGGTAAGACACTGACTGCCCCTTTGTGCTCAACTTTGGCATGCCTGCACCCACCTTTCTTCAGGGTTGAGTTTGGTTCTATTACAACCTCTAAGGGTCTTGACCAGACTCGCACCCAGGAAGCCATGGACAGCAGCAGTTTGCCTTGGGCTCACCTCTGATTCTGTCTCCAGGGATGCTTCTTTCTCCCTCATTGTCACAAACTTTAATAAGTTAACTCTCTCTTTAAAAAAATAATGACTTTCACACTCACCTTTGACCTGGACTAGGCTTTGTATGTCCTGCACCCTTCATTCTTTAGGGATTGCTCTGTCCTCAAATGTGGAGGGTAGGCACATAGTTCGCTTTCCCAGGTTTCTGGGTAGATCTTGGGGTTGGCAGGGTGGTGTGTTGGCACTGCCCCTTCTCTCCCAGCTGCCCAATACCTGCTTTTCTCAGTCCTCATAGACGGAAGGATTTGAGGTCTGTAGTGTTGCAAGAAACGTAATGTATTTCACATTGATTAGCATAGAAAATGTGTTTTTATAATCCTGTTGATAGTGTCTTCTTGAAATTATTTTTAATTTTCATCTGAGAGTATGTTTATTGACTGTTAGGAAGGCATAGAGAGACAGAGAGAGGGAGATACAGAGAGAGAAACATCAGTGAGAGAGAGAAGCATCAATCAGTTGCCTCCTGTGTGTTCCCATGTAGGGAAAAAACTGACAAGCTTTTGGTGCTGCTCTGGAAAACTACCCAACCATCTAATCCACCTGGCCAAGCTAAATAAAATATTTTGTATATATTTATTGGTTCTGTTTTCTCTAAAGTGTAGTCAGTCCTGCTGGTATGGCTGAGTGGATTGAGTGCTGCCCTATGTACGAAAGTGTCACCAGTTCGATGCCCAGTCTAGGGCAGATGCCTGGGGGTTGCAGGCAGGTCCCCAGTAGGGAGTGTATGAGACAGAACTACACGTTGATGTTTCTCTCCCTCTATTTTTCCCTTCCCATTGTTAAAAAATAAAATAAAATAAATCTTAAAAACAAGAAGCATAGTCAAATTTCATATAGACTGCCTCCCAGATGACCTATCCCTTTCATATCCAGAGCATGCCTACTTTGGAACTCTCTTTGCAGTTTTCCCTTCATTAATCATATTTCTTAGCTCCAGATTTTCAGTTTATATTTTTATGATTTCTGACTGTAGTCACAATATTGTGTGAGTATATTTGTTCATTATGTTGAGTTCCGTGTATATTTGTTTGTTCCTCACTGAAGTTTTTAAGAATGATTATTTGCATTTTTGCCTGGGCACTGTGTAGATCTCCATTTATTGGGAAGTCAGTACAAAATTGTGATGTTCCATTTGTGATTTTTTTTTTACGTTTCTTTTTGTCTTAGTGTTGAGGTCTAAGCATTTTATGAGATAGTTACCATAAGAATTTGTTTTTATATTAAAGATTTATTTATTATTTACCAAGAGGGGAAGGTTGGAAGAAGGAGAGTGAGAGAAACATTAATGTGCCAGAGCAGCGTTGTTTGTTTGCCCCTGGCATTGCCCATCTGGGGTCCTGTCATGAAATCCAGGTATGTGCAGGGACCTGGAAACCTTGAGGTGAACACTCTGTTAGCAGGCCAGTAGTCAACCTAGTGAAACACACAAGCCAGGGCTAGATGAAGTTTCATCTGCATGTGGATTCGAGGGTTCTTAGTAGGTGATGTGATGTGTTTTGGGTAAAGAGAAGTTTCACTTCCCATTCTGCTTGCTGCCCCATGAGCTGAAGTTAGAGTAATGAAGTCTTAGGGGTCCTCTGTGGCCAGGGGAGCAGTTTTCCAAATATTTAGTGGTCCCCTTTGGATTCTTTTTTAAAAAGATTTTATTTATTTATTTTTAGAGAGAGGGAAAGGGAGGGAGAAAGAGAGGGAGAGAAACAGCAATGTATGGTTGCCTCTCACATGGACCTCACTGGGGACCTGGCCTGCACCCCAGGCATGTGTCCTTACTGGGAATTGAACCGGGACCCTTTGGTTCCCAGCCCACGCTCAATCCACTGAGCTATACCAGCCAGGGCCCCTTTGGATTCTTGGTTGCAAAGATTGCTGGGAATAGATGATGTTATTCCTTCATAAGAGATGTTGTGGCCAAAGGTCTTCCTCTTGATATCCTTTTTGATGAACTATAGGTTCCTTTGGGATAAAATCTGTGGGAGGTTGGCAGATATTATTGAGATTTCTGAAGTTTTCAGAGACAACGGTTGCCATGGTCATTCACAAAACAGGCCCCTAGAGTCCACTGTAGCACAAGCTCAGAGCCTTGGAGGGGAGGCGCTCACCCTTCTCTTAGGAATGTAAGCATCTTTGGTAAGCCTTTCTCTGTTGCAGTTCTTTCTGTACCATTTCTTGTTTTATGCTCCTGTTTATAGCTCTTTGAAAAAATTGATCTAAATTCTTCCTCTTTTCCATAGGGCTGCTTTTATCATACATAATTATATAATTACTCTTGAAGGCGGAGAATAATTGTCTTTTTTATTCTGCCATCCTGCTGATGGTACTCCCATAAGTTTTTTTTCTTTCTGTCTGTTTTTGCTGAGTTGTTCTACAATAGTGCTGGTAATGCATGCCTCTGGTTTTTCTTAGCAGTTGCATCAGTACTATTCCATGTAACTGCTGAACTGGGAGGGAATTGGAGGATTCCTTTCTGTAATACAAGAGGGACATGAGTCCAGCCATGACAGGATGGGCTTAGAGGTGCTCTGGTACTATTAGAGGCACTTGGGGAGGGTTTGATGCCATGGCTTTATTAAAATATAATAAGAAACCTGGTCTGTTTAACTGCATTTTGTTACCATTACCAGTGGACACACCTTAATCTATGTGTCTTTTCCAAGTGTTTGCACTTAGCCTTTTTTTGAGTTGTCATTGTTATCTTTTCTACTGTGACTTCTAGCCAAGGGTCATCTCTGCCTCTGTAACCTCTACAGTACTACCTTCTGTGTGAGGAGTGTTTTTGGTGTGCTGTTCAATTACTGAATGATCGTTGTGCCTTGAAGCAAATTTATCCATAGGAACCTTTCTAGTATCTGTTTTGCTACAGTTGATTATCATGGTTTTCAGCACATACATTTTCCTCTACACAGCCTGACATCACCAGTAGGAAAGATTTTGCAGGCCACCATCAGCAGAACAACTTTTAAAGCCTACCTTTCCTTGTTCCACGTCCTACCATAATGTACTTTAGTTAATGAGGGGACCAGTATTTGCAGAAGTCCAGCTTACTGCAAATTCTTAAGGGGAAAGTCCGAAGGAGGTGACGGTAAGGCGGAATGATTTGGAGTTGACACTCTTCTTTTTGGTGCCTTTAGTTCAGTTTATTGAAAATGAGAGACCAGCTTTCTTGCTAGTCTCTTGGCCTCAAAAACTGACTAACTCTCTGAACAAAGGAACTATCTGTATTTTTAAAGACAAGGCATTTTTTTACAAAAGTAGTGATAAGAAGCAGACACTCATCTTTCATGATCAGTAAAGAGCAGCTACAAGTCATAACGCACTAAGAAGTGACACGTTGAGTGATTAAAAAGGCTACAAATTCTACTCATGTTAAACAAAGGGGTACTCTGATATGGAATTATCAAACAGCTAGAAATAATATCAGTACTAACTATTTTAAGCACTAATAATTGGTTAGACATATATATATTTTCTTAGGTTCTAGATAACTCTAAATTAGTAATTAGAAATATATGTAGAGGTTAGTCTTTGTTTGGGAAATTTGAGAGAGAGATGTCATCTAATTCAAGGTACTTCTAACCCAATTAGGTGTTCTTTGGAGTATAAACATTTGCCAGTGTCCTTAGAATCCTAAGCAACAGATGGTCCTTATCTACAACTTTCTGAAGTATAAATCATAACTAACGTTTATGGCTATTCACTAAACTTCCTAGCTATTAAAATCTTTTCCAAATCTCTGGTCTAAAGAAGAACGATAAATTGCTGAATTTCAGGGAGAATGGTTTAAAGTATTTTTAGTAATGACTTCTCCCAGGCCTCTCTTATCAATTAACAGACTGCTTTGCTTTTAGCATTGAGGCGGCTTGGCTTGCTAAATGTCTAATCGCTCCTTAACCCTTTCCTGTATGGGGATGGCCAAGATGATTCAGCTTCCAACATTTTACAAACCATTAGAATTGTTCTAACTCTCAGAAGTGCTAAAGCAAGCCGGCACAGAGTGAGACTTGCGGGTGGACTGCCCATGGTCACCTTCTGCTGTGCATTCCTTTCATATGTAGGGAATAGGCTAACAGTTAGAAGTCTTTGTTTTTAGAGGTCAATGGGCATTGCCACATCTACACCATGCAAGCCACAAGCCAGACTTGTGGGAACTGCCCCTGGTCGCCTGCCGCCGTGCAGCGGTGTCCTGCCCATATCCGACCCTGCCTAGAAATGGGTGGGGCTAGTTCCCCGCAAATCAGTGCTCGTGGATCTGGTGTAGCATGGCTCCCAACAAGTATTTTCTGTGTTACTTGCCTAGTAATGCACAACCACCCTTTCTTAGAGTCTATCCCACTTGCCTTGAAAATTGTCACATGGAATCATGCTTACATATGATGATGCAAATTTGTGATGAGAATACCGCCTCCCTACTTCAGTATGTACTTCAGCAGGGTTTGTTTTTGTTCAGGTTGCTGCTGTGCACCAGAGGATGTGGAGGCACCCACTGAACAGAAATTCTCTGGACAAGCATCACAGGAAAAGTATCCCAAGGCAGCTTTATCTTCTCAGAAGGGCCACCCCTGCAAGAGATGTGGACTGGCCTTAAGAGACATTTTCCTCTTGGTTGATCATCAGGGAACAGAACACAGCACAGCACTGCTGAGGTGTGGGGCATGTGCAAAACCATTTTATTTCAATGCATGGAGGAACCAGCATCAGGAACAGGACACAACACAGAATTACTACCTAAGCAGTGTGGACAGTGTCTCAGTTGGAAAGAGCTGCAATTCCCTTATGTCATGGAAGCCTTGTACGTCTAGTCAGGTTGGAAAAGAGTTGACCATCACCTCAGGACCTCTTGAGCAACAGGATACTGACACCATGCACAGGGCAAACAAAACCACTCAGTCTGGAATAACGTTTCAAAGTACAAAGTGTCATTACAGCTGAAGAGAATGTAAGAAAGCCATGGGCTGTGAGGACACACTTGTTGAAGACCAGAGTTTCCCCACAAGAAGCCAGTGCTTTCAGTGTTTTGAATGTGAGAAGTCTTTTCCAGAATTTCTGCCCTCTGTGTCCATCAGAGAGTTCACACTGGAGAAAAGCCTTATACATGCAGGGATTGTGGAAAATTGTTTACTTGGAACTCTGGTTTTGTGCATCATCAAAAAGTTCACACTGGAGAAAGGCCTTATGTATGCAGTCAGTGTGGGAAGTCTTTTGCCAGTACTCCTGCTTTCCGTGTTCATCAGAGTTCACACTGGAGAAAAGCCTTATGAGTGCAGTGAATGTGGGAAATTTTTTCCTTGGAGGTCCTCCCTTTTAGAGCATCAGAGAATTCACACTGGAGAAAGGCCTTATGAGTGCAGTGAATGTGGGAAATCTTGTACCACTACCTCTGACCTCCATAAACATCAGAGAGTTCACACTGGGGAAAGGCCTTATAAGTGCAGTGAGTGTCGGAAGTCTTATACCACTAGCTATGATCTCCATTATCATCAGAGAGTTCACAGCAAAGAAAGGCCTTATCAGTGTAGCGAATGCGGGAAATTTTCTCTTTGGAGATCTTCCCTTTTGAAGCATCAGAGAGTTCACACTGGCAAAAGACCTTATGAATGCAGTCAATGTGGGAAATCTTATATCACTAGCTCTGCTCTCTACAAACATCAGAGAGTTCATACTGGAGAAAGACCTTATGAATGCAGTGAATGTGGCAAATGTACCACTAAGTCTGGCCTCTATAAACACCTCAGAGTTCACACTGGAGAAAGGCCTTATGAGTGCAAGAAATGTGGGAAATCCTTTGCCAAGAGCTTTACCCTTCATTGTCATCAGAGAGTTCACATTGGAGAATAACCTTATGACTGTAGTTTATGTGCAAATACTTTTCATTAGTAGCTCTGCTTTTGGTCATCATTGAGGTGCTTACAGAAGGTAAAGGCCTTTTGATGCAGTGAATGTGAGAAATTCTTTATCAGTATCAGTTATCTCCATTGTCATCAGAGAGTTCTCACTGGGAAATGTCCTTATGCATGCAGTGAATTTGGGAAATCCTTTTTTTTTTTTTTGCATTTGTAATTTTCATTGTTAAGACACAGTTTATACTCCAGTGATGCCTTTTGAGTGTTGAAATTGTGTATAATATCTTACCAGCAGTCATGGCCTCTGTTCTCATCAGAAAATTCACAATCACTCAGTTGTTATGAGATTATTTGGGAAATCTTTTTATTTCTAGACATGTGTTTTTTCTTCTCTGATGTCACAATTGATAGGTTTTTTAGATACATGCCATTTGAGGTGGTTTTCCTTGTAGCACTAACCTATATTATATTGAGAGATTTCCGTCTAGATAAAGGCTTTAAGAGTAGTCAATGTGGGGAATTCGTTTTCCATCCTCTGTTCTTTATATCACAAGCCAGTTTACACTAGACCTAAGCTTTATGGAGACTTCAAATGTTGGACATTTTCCCCTCATTGTCATGGCAACCTCATTCACTATTCACTCTCTAGAGGCTTCAAGTGTGATGTGAACATGGGAAATGTTTAGCCGTAAGTCTATACCGTGTTGACATTGGAGAATTCTCCATGTGTAAATGATTAGATTATACAAAACGTATTTTCTTTTTAAAACTTTTATTAAGTTTTAAAGAGAGGGGAAGGGAGAGAGAAAGTGAGGGAGAACAAGATCAATGTGCGATTTCCTATTGAACGCCCCCTCCTGGCCCCCACTGCAGCAGCCTAGGGATGTGTCCTGACTGTGAGTCCAACCACTAACACTTTGGTTCACAGGCCAGCACTCAACCCACTGAGCCACACCAGCCAGGGCTAAAGGTACTTATATTTGAAAAAGAAGATCAAAGTATGAACAATAAAATGGCAAGAAATACATATCTCTATCAAAAATTGACCCCACCCCCCCAAAAAAAACCTAAGCAAACAAGCAGAAAAAACAGAATCGTAGATATGGAGAACGGTTTAATGGCTGCCAGATGGGAGAGGGGATTGGTGGAGTAGATGAAAAGGTGAAAGAATTAAGAAGCACAAATTAGGCCCGGCTGGTGTAGCTCAGTGGACTGAGCGGGGGCTGGGAACCAGAGGGTCCCAGTTTGATTCCCAGTCAGGGCACATGCCTGGGTTGCAAGCTGGGTCCCCAGTGAGGGCCATGTGAGAGGCAACCACCCATTGCTGTTTAAAAAAAATAAATAAAAATAAATAAATAAAATTAAAAAAATTCTCTCAATAAAATAAAATAAAGAAAGAAAGAAAGAAAAGATCTTTAGCCTCCAGGAGCATGCTGAGCTTCAGAGTCTCAAATAATGTCTCCATAATTTGGGTGATCATTTGCAGAGAGCACATCGCAGAAATATGATGAAGATCCCTTTAAGGAGGAGTTGAAGCCTACCTAGGTATGTCGTTTCCCAATGCTCCTCCCAGTAGAGCATAGCCGTTTGAGCAATAAGCCTGTTATCCCCTGAATTTTGTGACTGTGGGGACTACATTACCCAGAATGCTCAGAGCCGAGCGGCAGCATCGTTATCCAACGAAAACTTAGGAAAAAGGAGAGTCCTTGTTGGCTCACTTTTCTGGGGGCGGGACTTCTGGTTCTGTCTTGGCGGCCATGTTAGCGGTTCTTGGTTTTGTTCACTGTCCAAGGTTCCGGTGCAGGGAGTCCGGGTTGAGGTGTTGCGTCCAGAAAGCTCGAGAGTTGTGGTCCCGCCGCATAATTTCGGCTGTGCGACTCGGCGACACTGCCTATGTGACCCGCGGGAAGGCCAAAACAGGAACCCCCGTGCCAGTGCCCCGGGTTCCCTCCTCGTCCGCCGCTCCCGCCCCGCCCACAATCTGATGGCGGCGCCCGCACGGAGGCGCCGGGTTGAGGTGAGTGCTCGTCCGCCGGGCCTTCCCCCGTCACTTCACTGAGCCCTTTAGCCCTGGTACGGAGCGCTTGTCAGGTCCTGCAGCCCAGACCCCGGTCCGGGACCGAGAGGCAGTCGACGGTGACACGGTGTCTGAGGCTGAGCACCTGGTAAAAGATGAACTGGGCACTGAGGAACCGAGGCTAAACAGCCGGCTCGAGTCCCAGTCTTCAGGGCAGGGAGTAGTACAGGCTTGCCTGAGCCTGTGAAACCCGCCGTGAACTTGTTTCTCCAAGGCCTGCCTCTCTCCACGTGTCCCGTGGCTGCAGACGCGGTCATGGAACCACAGGGAAGTGGAAGCATGTCCCCATCCCTCACTGGCCCTCACCACCACCCACGTATTCTCTGTAATGTGTGTCTTCGGACTGTAAAGTGATATTTCCTCAGTTTTGGGTTTGGAGAATCTGGAGGCACCCTAAGCACAGGTCCTAAGGCCACTCCAAGGGTGGTCTCTTTGTTGTAACAAAGGTCAAGGGGACAGGAGTCAGGACTGGAATGGCTACCTGATAGGTTGGGTGTCTATTCTGGCGCTAATGCAGGGTTTGGATCTGAAGAGAGAGGAGATATTACCGAAGTCTTACCTGGGTCTTTCTGATTTTTGTATCTTTATAGACTAGAGATGAGGAAAAAGGAAGGTGAGGGGGTGGGGTCGGGGCTGTTGCCATAATTCTGAGGGTTAATGGAGCAGAATCGTGGCTTAGGAGATATGATTGCATTATGATATGCATTTTTTAAAAAGACAACTTTTTTTTTTAATCCTCATCTGGGGACAGGCTTATTGATTTTAGAGGGAGAAACATTGATAGGTTAACTCCCGTTTAAGCCATGTCTAGGGATCGAACCTTTAACATAGGTATGTGCCCTAACTGGGAATCAACCTTCACCAGGCACCAACTTTGTGTTCTAGCATGGACTGTGAGGGTGTGAGATGGGACTCAGATAAAACTAGGATTTTTCTCAGCAGCTGTTAAGAACGGAAGCTCCACTTAAGATGAGGAGGTTGGTAGAACTAATAGTCACAGGAGATATCAGGATGTTCTGAGATTTTGGGGGAAGCACTATGTGGAGGCATTAAGTGAACAGCTAAACACACAGATCTGGAAATCTGGGGAAGGGTTGAAGATGGAGACATCTAAAATGTAATGGCTGCTTTGTGGGCCAAGGTGAATGATTTGGGTCACTTTTAGGGGGAGCGTTTTTATGGCTATGGTGGTAAAACTGTGCCAGGAAATGGGGAGGTTAGGGGCTCAGGACTGGCCCTCTTGCTTGGATACCTGGGTGATGGTATTGAAACACAGATGAAGGAATTAAGTGGCCATGGAAGGAGAATGTGTCAGGAACAGGACAGTCTGGCAGGTAGCCAGGGTTTCCAGTGGAAGGAGTAGACATGAAGTGGATGCAGCAGCTTAAGAGCAGTGAAAGCAAGATGACCCTCAGGCCTGAGCTAGAGTTTATTCACCCACCACTCTATGAATTCCACCAGGGTTTTATGGGAACTTTGGTGGGATGTGAGCTACTGCTGTTCACTGTTTTTCAGAATGTATCCCCCAGGTGGCCCTGTGTGCTGTGTGGTATTCTACTCTCCCAGGCTGTACTACTCATTGACTTTGTACAGAGTCAGGTGTTGTGTGTTTGGCCATCCCTAAAACTCTTAAGATAACTCCCTATAACTCTGGAAAGCAGTGGTTGTCTTAAGATGGGAATCCCACCCTCACCATTGAGGTGAAGAGGAGGTGATTAAAATACAAGTAACGTGGGGAGGCCAGGGAGATGCCTTTGGTGTGGTACAGTGAAGTAGTGGTGACCATAGATAAGTGGCTGTGGGATCCAGTCTCAAGAATTACATGTTCTTGGAGAGGGAGTATGCCTGATGACTCCAGGGGCTTGGTATCGAGACTTATGTGAACTTAATCACACTAGCAGAATAGCCTGCCATGACCCCTCTATGGAGGTCCAAAATTTGGATGTCTGTTTATCCACCTGCTTCCTCTTGCTGTGGCTGGACCTTGTCATCAGTGAGCCCATGAGGAGACAACAGCACCAGTGGCACCAGGGCTTGGCTTGTCCTTTGAGTTGGGGAGATTGGGAGGAGGATGGGCACAGGGTAGATGTTTGGGGGAAGGGATTGTGGGTTCTCAGTAGAGGAGCTTTTTGTGGTTTCATCTGTCCCCATCATGCCAGGGCAGGGTGACCTTTGAGGATGTGGCCGTGTACTTCTCTTTGGAGGAATGGGATCTCCTTAATGAGGCTCAGAGACATCTGTACCACGAAGTGATGCTGGAGAACTTGGCACTTATAACCTCCTTGGGTAAGGTTTTCAAACTCACCCCTGTGCTGTGAGCTAGTAGTCTTCTACCCTTCCCCTTTTCCCCAGGAGCAAGCAGGCCTATCTTCACAGCAGGACCATGGGCTCTGCTTAAGGTGCTGTGGTTATTGGACTGAGGTGTGTGCACCACATTCTCCTTCCGTGAGCAGCCCCAACACTTGTTGTCCTGCAGACTTGGAGGGAAGAATCAGGGTCAGGAGTCTTCCAGTGAACCTAATGGATATCACCTTACTTGTCCTCTTGATGGAGTGACTTTGTCCGGATCCAAGGCTCCTGTGTGCCCAGGTTCTGCATCCTTCCTCTAGCAGACACTTTCTCAGGTGTGCCTCTGCCAGGAATTGCCATCGCTGACATGGTGACTCCTTATATGGCCCACAGGCTGTTCTTGCAAAACCCCCTTTTGAAGTTTTCTGTAGTATTTAGTTTTCTGTTGGCTATCATACACTGAGTGGTTTTGGGCTAGTGCTGGCTCCTCATGTGTGCTGTCCTTCCCTTAGTACTTGTATGAATTGCCATAAATTTGCTCATTGAAGGAATTGGGTTGGGTTGGGTTGGAAAGCAGTGGTTCTCAGGATGAGTATGAGTCCATCTATACACAGCAAGATGGGCTCAGAAGGAGCCTGGGCCTGAAGAGTGTCACCTGAGGGAGGGTGTGATGTCATTGCTGTGTTCAAATCATACCAGACACCTATTTGCAGACTAGTATTTTGGTGCCAGGACCCGTGGCCACATATGATATCTAACCCATTTTTCTCACCACTCTGTCTACAGTGTGTTCCTCATTGGCTCCTGTGCATTGTGTCTTGAGGAGTGTGCATGTTCCTAAACAGTCCTTGAACACCAGCTTCCCTGCTATAGTTGCATTTCCTTGGTTCTTGATACACCCTTCTACATGCATTCATGTGTCACCGGTAGAGAAGTTCCTTTGGAAAGTTGGTAGTAGAGAAATGAACCGTAGACCCTATCTCTCCTCTGTGTCACACTACATGGTTGTATTCTTCACCTTGTGAGGCCTCCCCCATTCTGTGCTCTATATAGCCCAGTACTGCTAACCAGCCCCAACCTCAGCTTGAACCAACATCCTGGTCCTTCACATGGTGCCACAGGCCTGCTCCTGAGTTTGTCAGACACATACATGCACTGCCCCCTCCCACCAAAGGCAGCATGCATTTCACCAGCACTTCTTGCTTTCAGGTTGTTGGCATGAAGCCCAGAATGAGAAGATACCTTCTGAGCACGGTGATTCTTTACAAGGAGTGTCACAGGTCTGGACTCCCAAGGCAGGTGTGTCTCCCCATAAGGCCCATCCTTGTGAGACGTGTGGTATGGACTGGAGAGACATTTTGCAGTTGACCAAGCACCAGGGAATACATCATGGGCAGAAACTGTGCAAAATAGGGGCATGTGAGAAACAGTTGTATGTCATTGCGGAATTTCAGCATCGGAAGCAGCACACGGGAGAGAAGTGCTTCAGAAGCAACACGGGCAGAGCCTCAGTTGTAAAGGACTGCAAATTCTGTATGTCAGGGAAACCCTTTTCCTGTGGAGAGGTTGTGAGGGACTTCCTAGCCAGCTCAGGATTTCTTCAGCATCAGGCCACATGCACCAAGGAGAAATCAAAGAGGAGAACTGAGTATGGGGCAGCCTCTCACAGGGGAAAAACTCTGTGTAGCTCTGGAGAATACACAAAAGACTTTAGTTGCAAACGCACACTTGTTGAACACCAGAGAGTTTTCACTAGAGAAAGATGCTACATGTGCAGTGAATGTGGAAAGTCTTACAGCAAAAGCTATAGTCTCAATGACCATTGGAGAGTTCACACTGGGGAAAAGCCTTATGAGTGTGGGGAATGTGGGAAGTCCTTTAGGCAAAGCTCTAGCCTCATTCAACACCGGAGAGTTCACACTGGAGCAAGGCCTCACAAGTGTGACTTATGTGGAAAACTATTTAGCAACAAGTCCAACCTCATTAAACACCGCAGAATTCACACTGGAGAAAGACCTTATGAGTGTAGTGAATGTGGGAAATCCTTTAGTGAAAGCTCTGCACTGCTTCAACACCGGAGTGTTCACACTGGAGAAAGGCCTTATGAGTGCAGTGAATGTGGGAAGTTTTTTACCTACCACTCCAGTCTCATAAAACACCAGAGAGTTCACTCTGGATCAAGGCCCTATGCATGCAGTGAATGTGGAAAATCCTTTACTCAGAACTCCAGCCTCATTGAACACCGTAGAGTTCATAGTGGAGAAAGGCCTTACAAATGCAGTGAATGTGGGAAATCTTTTAGCCAAAGCTCTGCGCTTCTTCAGCATCGGAGAGTTCACACTGGAGAAAGGCCTTATGAGTGCAGTGAATGTGGGAAGTTCTTTACTTACAGCTCTAGTCTCTTAAAACACCAGAGAGTTCACACTGGATCGAGGCCTTATGAGTGCACTGAATGCGGGAAATCTTTTACTCAAAACTCTAGTCTCATCAAACACAGGAGAATTCATACTGGAGAAAGGCCTTATGAGTGTAGTAAATGTGGGAAATCTTTTAGCCATAGCTCCAGCCTCATCAAACACCAGAGAGTTCATACTGGATAAAGACCTTAGGAGTATTGGAATGTTGGAAGTTATTTACCTTTAACTCTAGGCTCCTAAAACACCAGATCACATTGGATGAAAGCTTTGAGCGTGGCAATGTGAGAAATCATTTACCAAAATCCAGCCTCATTACATCTAGAGCAGGGGTATCAAACTCATTTTCATTGGGGGCCACATCAGCCTCGTGGTTGCCTTCAAAAGGCCAAATGTAATTTTAGGACTGTATAAATGTAACTATTCCTTAACAGTTAAGCGAGAGCTCAGTGTTGCTCCCGGGTAGAAACAGGGTGAGGGACTGGATAAAACAAGGTGGAGGGCCAGATCCAGCCCACGGCCTTGTGTTTGCCGCCTGTGATCTAGAGAATTCACAGTGGAGAAAGGTCTTGTAAGTGCAGTGAATATGGAAGGCATTCAGTCGAAGGACTTGCCATAGTGGATACCACAGATTTCAAATTGGAGAACTGTTTTACTGCACAGGTATATACTATATCTTTGTTCAGTGAGCTGGCACTGGAGGAGATCCCTTACAGAGGTGTCATTTGCCTGTATTGAGCCTCATACATGTAAATATCCATATAAATTTCAGGTATGTGGGAATGGTATTGCACTTTTTTACCTGCCCAGGGCCATGGCCAGATTTATGTCACTGGCAGTTTGTAGCAGAAGCCATTTCATCTCTACCTCCTGGCTAGAGCCCACAGTGTGCAACATTTATCCATCCCAAAATGTTCAGGAAGTAAATCCCAGTGTGCTCTCATTTGCAGAATGATTCGTCAATAACCTGAGTACTTACTCTTTCCCAGTTTTTTCTTCTCTGATGAGTTAGCGCATAGACCTTACCCAGTTTTGGCCTAGGGCACTGTTGGGACTATATTTTTCAGGGATATTGTTGGTCTCACGTGACTTCTGTGATGGCATTTTCCAGCCTCCAAGTCACCAACCCGGAAACTGTGCCTACCATTGCTCTAGTTTGTATGACAGTAAAGGTCTTTTTAATCTTAGGGGTTCTAGTCACTGGTTCAGGGTGCTTTGAAATTAACTGGGTTTGTTAGAATGCAGGGGTGAACAGCTTTGGTTCGGATCCCCAACTGTGTGCCTCAGAGTGTATATATATTATGCTGGTAGAATATACCTCTTCAATTTTGGCCTAGTTTGCATTGCTGCTCAAAGCCTTTAAGGAAAGAATGCAGAGCTTTGGGCTCCTATTTTGTAGCCTGAATGCCATGACTTTTGTAGGTTCAGCGTTCAACCTGGGTGGGGGGGTGTCCTTGTGACAACCCTCGGTACTTCTGAGAGCAGCGTGAACTTGTCCTCTTGTTCACAGGGGGCTATTGTGTCATGCTCAGCACTGGTGAGAGGACATCTGTCCTGCAGATCCTGCAGTGGAACCGTGGGCCCTGATGACCTGAATTCTGTGGGATAACATCACTGGTTTTAAGATTATGGGGTCCAGGAGAATGAATGATTGTTGTTACAGAACAATCATTCTGTACTGATAGAGTGGAGGAAAAATCATTGGACTGATAGAGTGGAGGAAACTGCCATAAACTGGTTAGCAGGCTTTACCTTTATTTATTTGTGGACCTCTTCTGAAAGTTCCACAATGTTTAGTACTTATGGCTGTGAAAGATGAGCGGGTACAGATGTTCTCAGGCCCTCCAGAAACTATGTATCTTGGATAGCTAGGGGTCCTGTCAGAGAAAATGTAAAGGTTTTGTGGGTTTCTGTGGCCCCTCTGGGCTGTTCACCTAAGGTCACCACTGTGCAGGCACACAAGAAAGGAGATCTCAGTCCAGCAACGTGGTCTTTGTGACCCAGTCAGCGTTCCCATGAGTAAAGTGGAAACACCCTTTAGTGTTCACCTATTTTTGCTGCCACTCAAGCAAGTATCCGCCTCGTGAGGAGAGAGGATGTAGAGTCAGTTCAGTTGCCAAACCTGATTTTCTAAAGGGTAAGAAATCCAGACTTTAATTTGAACCTATTTTTAAAGTTTTAATAAGGTATAAACAACATGCACTAATCTATCCATATTTAAACTGTATAATTAGATAAGTTGACATTCATGTAAACCCCTGAAACCATCAAACATAATAAACCTTTCCATCACCCCTATATTTACCTTGTGTCCTTTAATAATCACTGTCCTCCAGGCAGCCACAGATTTGCACTTTGTTATAATAGATTGGTTTGCATTTTCTAAAATTTTATATGATTGAAATCATAAAGTATTTAGTCTTTTCCTTGGGTGCCCTCATGTGACATATTTATTTTGAGAATCAGTATTGCTTATTTGAGTAGTTTATTCTTTTTATATTGTTCACAAACATGTTACATTGATGTACCACCATTCATCTGCTTATGGATATTTTATTTTTTTAAAGATTTTATTTATTTATTTATTTTTAGAGAGAGGAGAAGGGAAGGAGAAAGAGAGGGAGAGGAACATCAATGTGTGGTTGCCCCTCGAACGCCCCCCACCGGGAACCCGGCCCGCAACCCAGGCATGTGCCCTGACTGGGAATCGAACCAGCAACCCTGTGGTTTGCAGGCAGGTGTTCAATCCACTGAGCCACACCAGGCAGGGGTGCTTATGGATATTTTAATCGTTTCTAATTTTGGCCATTGCAAAAATTGGACAAAGTTCATTTTGATATGTTTCCTTTCTCATGTTAATACCGTGAAGTGCAATACCCAAATTGGAGTGTAGATGAATGTATAACTTTAAGAAACACCAAACTGTCATCCAAAATGATTGTTCCTTTTGTATGTTTACCAGCAGTGTACACAGGTTCCAGTTCTCCCATAGCCTTGCTAATAGTGCATAGGCCTAGTCTTTTGAATTTTGATCCTTTTAGTAAATGTATAGTGGTATCTCACTCTGATTTTGCATGTCCCTGGTATTTCATGATGTTGAGCATAGCTAATGTACAAAAAATATGGGGGAATGGTGAGTATGTTAAATGGTATGAAAGAAATCAACAAGCCAGCTTTAGATTGTGGCAAATTCTAATGGACAAATAAATGGCTTAGCACCCTCACAAATGTGTAACTTCAGTCACTAAATGCCATATAACTTACGTCCATACAGTTTTAAATTTCCGCCATTATTTCCAGGCAGAGCTCCTAATGGCCTACTGCTTTCCCTTCTGGCGGACTCCCCTTGTAGACCTCTCCCTCTTGAGTCAGCGTCACTGATACTCTGCCCTCAGCCCCATCCCTCTCCTTTCTCATTTCAGGATTCATCTGAGAGTAAAGTCTATGATTCTCTACTCTTCTAGTCTGAGCACTAGGCTTGGTCCAAGTGTCAGGGCCCCTCCCCAGAATTCCAGGCCTGTGAATCCAGTTGTCCATGTGCCACTTCCGCCTTTGGGACATCTCAGATTCACCATGTCTGAAATCCAACTCCTAATACTACCCCTGAATCCTTTTCCTACCACCAAATTACCCATCTCCATTCTTCTACATGTTCAGGCAAAAAAATCTGGGGTGGTTATTTACTTCTTACCTTCATTCACAGCCACATCTGATGTAGCAGGAAAACCTATCAGTTCTGTCTTTAAGCTCTATCAAGAATCTGCACTTATTCCCAGTGTACTCCCACCTCGCTGGCCCACCTGAGACAGACTAGTGAGCCAGGACAAGAGGTATAGGGAAACGGAGACAGTTAAATACCCAAGCAGGTTACAGCCTCCTTAGTAAATTACAAAATCCTATCTTGTCTAACCAAGGACACTTAGGAGTGAATGGCTTACACTTCTCAGCCAGCAGTTAAATAGCTTAAATCACTCTACTCAGGGAGATAGCAGAAATGCAATTAGTGCCATTTGCCAACCACCTCCAAGGACAGGTGAAGTTTAGGGAATAAATCTCATTTTGGCACATCAGCACAAAGCTGGTGAATATCCTATTGAAATCCATAGACCTGCCCTAAACTCCCAGCCTTCAAAAGCCCTAAAAATGAAGGACCCAGCATGCACTATCCCTCCAGGTGGCATACCCCTGCCTTTCCCTCCCACCCCTTCACCTAAACACGAAGGGACTCCATGAGATGGAACAAGGGGCAATGGGCAGCAGCAGCTGTTCCAGGCTAACCCCCTGAACCTGCCTCCATGGTGCCCTTTTCTTTGGCTTCTCAGTGAGCCAAAGCAGCCCCACCTAGGCTCGCTTTCCTTCTTCTGTTGCTTCTGTAAGTCCTTCCTTGTTTCACTGTCCCCAGCTTTAATAAACATACTCTCAAAGTCACCTGGACTCATGTTGTGAAATATTCCCTGCATGAAGTCAAGAAACCTATACACTGCCATGGCTGGTGTGGCTCAGTGGATTCAGCAGTCCCCAGTTGGGGACATGCAAGAGGCAACCACGCATCCATGTTTCTCTATCTCTCTCCTTCCCTTCCCCTCTCTCTAAAAATAAATAAAACTAAAAAAAACCCCACACACTATAGGTCTGCTGAGGCAGATCTGCTCTGTCAACACCAAAACTTTCAAGTGGCCTCCTTACTAGTTTCTTTCCCTCTACCATCATGATCACTTCTCCCTGAGCAACATTTGGAATACTTTTAAAACCATAATTTAAAGAAAAGCAGAAAACCTTAACTCAGACTTCCTCTTTTCCAACTTCCATGGCTCACAGGAGCCACACAACGGCTTCTTGAGCTGCCATAGCAGGCACACTGCCCCCTGCAGACACGAGCCGGACCCCAGGTTTCCTGACTGCTCTGGGCTCAAGCATACCTCCAAGACTTTGTGCTTGCTGGTCACTCCACCTGCAACAATCTTCCACACTTCATACTGCATTTCAGAAATGGGGACCCCACCCAGAAACACCTTACTGTTCTGGAGATGGGCCTGAACTGCAGTGACCTGAGCAGGGGGTCTTCAAGATTTGGGTGGGATGCAGCCCAGTGCATTAGCACAGCCATGGCCCTGAAGGTGGAGCAGTTTTAGGGACCTCAAGCTGGGCAGCTTGGGAGGTCGCCCAGGTGACAAGACCTCCTCTTGCTCTGCTGCACCAGTGTCTCAGTTCAACACACTGACCAGGTGAACAGGATCAAAAGCAGCTGAAATGACCGCCACAAGGAAAACACCAGAAGTTCCACTTCCAAATGGTACACTCACAGAAACAACCCTCTTCCAGGCTTTCCTAAGTCCAGAGCTGTCGGGCACTTAAGGTGCATATTCTGGGAAGTTGCTGTTATGGAGGCAGCCACTGGGAGAGGCGCCGTATCCTGGCCTCCTGCGTATTGAATAAGTACTAAGAAAAAATGCATCAAAACTCACCCTGGCTGGTGTGGGTCAGTGAAAAATACACCAAAGCTAGAGTGGGCAAAGCCTACCATATGTAAAGAAAAAGAACAGGATGTATTTCATGTTTCTCAACATAAAAGTGGATGTAGCATTACCTTACATTTAAAATGTGTAGCTCAGTTGGTTAGAGCAGTATCCTGATGTGCTAAGGTTGCGGGTTCAATCTCCAGTGAGGGCACTTACAAGGATCAACCACTGAATGCATAAATAAGTGGAACAAGTCAATATTTCTCTTCCTCTCTAAAATCAATAAAAATAATACAGAGAGTTGACACAGTCCTTCATTTTCTTTTTTACTATATGTTTTGCCTATATAAAGGATACCTTGATGAAAATCTTGGAGAGAATATTCAAATGAGATAAGTCAATAGGTTTTGGAATAAAAATGGAAGTAGCCCTGGCTGGTATGGCTCAGTGGATCGAGCACTGGCCTGTGAACCAAAGGGTCACCGGTTCAATTCCCAGCCTAGGGCACATGCCTGCATTGCAGGTCAGGCCCCAGTATGGGGCGTGCAAGAGGCAACCACATATTGTTTCCCTCTCTCCCTCCCATCCCCTCTGACTAAAAATAAATAAAGTCTTTAAAAATAAATAAATAAAAATAAAAATGTAAAGTAAAGGTAACATGTTGGTAGGTTTCATTTGGGGCTAAAATTTTTTAAAGATACTCATAGATATCTATTGTTGACAGTCTTAACTTGCAGTACTTAGTGGTGTTGCCAAACGAGATGACTGCTATTATTTTGGAGGCTTATAATACCAGAAATACAAAAACTCCACATTGTTTTATAAGTCCAGGAAAGTAGTTTCTAAACACCATAAGGCAAAAATTGACAATAACTGCTTTAATATGTAAAGTTGGAAATAATTTTTTGAAAAGCTAAAGGATTTTATAAATCTACATTAAGTAAGATGTCTTTTTTAAAAATTTAGATTATTTTAAAGATTTTACTTCTTTTTAGAGAGGGGAAGGGAGGGAGAAAAAGAGGGAGAGAAACAGCAGTGTGTGGTTGTCTCTCATGCAACCCAGTATGCATGAAATACTTGGGGACCTGACCTGCAGCCCAGGCATGTGCCCTGACTGGGAATTAAACCAGCAACTCTTTGGTTCACAGGCCAGTGCTCAGTCCACTGAGCCACACCAGCCAGGGCTAAGTAAAGTGTCTTAACGGCATGGAGTTTAGGTTAAAAACTAGTAGAACACACTGTAGATTCATGATTTACAACTGTGGTGGTGCTTATGAAATAATGGGAAATGGCAGTTTTTAAAGATTTTTATTTTTATTTATTTTTAGAGAGAAGGGAAGGGAGGGAGACAGAGAGGGAGAGAAACAGCAATGTATGGTTGCCTCTCACATGGCCCTCACGGGGACCTGGCCCGCAACCCAGGCATGTGCCCTGACGGGAAATCGAACCGGGACCCTCTGTTTCCCAGCCCGCGCTCAATCCACTGAGCTACACCAGCCAGGGCAGAAATGGCAGTTTTTAAATAAAATTTTCTGGGGCCATGTGGTATATAAATTTTAATTTTTACCAAAGTGCTTCTAGTAATAAAACACAAAAATTAAAATAACAAGCCACATGCTTGAGAAAACGTTTGAATCCTCTATAATTGCTAGTATATAAATAAATTTAATAAATCCTGCAAATTAAAAAGAAAAAATCCAAATGAAAATTAGTGCAGAAAGCATGTAGAGTCACTTTAGAAGCATTCCAAAGGGAAATTATTTTTAAAAATTGATTTTAGAGGGAGGGAGGGAGAAATATCAATTTGATGTTTTGCTTATATATGCATTCACTGGTTGATTTCTATATGTGCCCTGACTAAGGACTGAACCCGCAACCTTGGCATATCCGGACAATGCTCCACCCACTGAGTTATCCTGTCAGGGCCCAAAGGACAATTTTAAAAAGGAAAAAAAATCCACCTACTGGCAACCAGGAAAATGCAAATTAAAACCAAAGTTATCAGCCCTGAAGGATGTGGGTTGGTTGTACGTCATCCCACAGAGTGAAAGTTTGCGGGTTCAATTCCCAGTAAGGGCACAAAAAATATTTTAAAAAACAAAAAGAAAATTTGTAAATTATTTAGATACTTAGTGGCAGGAATTAAAAATTGATAGTGCTTTTTCTTCAAGGTTAATTGATATCCAACATGTTTTTTTAATGATTATGACCCATAGTTTGCATCTAAACAGAAAAATTGAAATGTGAAATATTGCAACTACTCAAAAATTCATAAGATCATTGATATATTATTTTTCTCTTTTAATTTTTAAAAATATTTTATTTATTTCTAGAGAGGATAAGAGAGAAAAAAGGGAGAGAAACATCAATGTGTGGTTGCCTCTCGAGCGCCCCCTACTGGGCACCCAGCCTGGCAACCCAGGCATATGCCCCCACTGGGAATCAAACCTGTGACCCTTTGGTTTGCAGGCTAGCACTCAGTCTACTGAGCCACACTAACCAGGGCCATAATGGAATGTCTATATTTTAGTTTAAAAAAATAATTTAGTTTAATAAATTCCATATGTAACACCCAGATATAAGTCAGGATTGTCATTTGAATAGAACCTTTTCAAATACTTACATTTATATGTAACCATACTTTCAAAAAATGTGATTGTGCTCTGGCTGGTGTGGCTCAGTGGACTGAGTGCCAGCCTGGGATCCAGAAGGTCAGTGGTTCAATTCCTAATCAGTACACCTGCTTGGATTGCTGGCCAGGTCCCCAGCTGGGAACATGCCAGAGGCTACCTACATACCAATGTTTCTTTCCCTCTTTTTCTCCCTCCCTTCCCCTCTCTCTAAAAATAAAAAAAAAAAAAATCTTTTAAAAGAGAAATGTGATTGTTATACAGCTCTAATTTTTTAATGTATATTTCACCAATAAGTTTCCATTTTAAATACATACAGAACTAGTTCATATAATTCCTAATTTTTTTTATTGTCTGAATAAAATTGAATGTGTTTACACCTCCCTTCTTGATGTACCTCGTTTGCACTTAGAAGCAAACTAAATACTAAACAAAAAACAATTTGTACAGAAATACTTAGGAACACACAGGCACACACACACACAGTGGTACCTCAGTGTGCAGGCAGAATTCTAAAAGGACATCAAGCTGCCAACATTGTTTTTCTCTAGCAGTTAGAATTCTCATGCTTTTCAGTTTGTTTTACAAAATGTCCATAGAGTAGTGCTCATTCATAAACAAGTTAACTTTCTATTTTACACCTTAAAATATTAAAATCTTTCAATGTATATTAGGAAAAAGAATATGCATATATAAAAGTTTTATGTGTTATAGACCTGGCTGGTGTAGTTCAGTGGATTGAGCGCAGGCTGGGAACCAGAGGGTCCCGGTTCGATTCCCAGTCAGGGCACATGCCTGGGTTGCCAGCCAGGTCCCCAGTGAGGGCCATGTGAGAAGCAACCATACATTGCTGTTTCTCCCTCTCTGTCTCCCTCTCTTCCCCTCTCTCTAAAAAAAATAAATAAAAATCTTAAAAAAAAATTTAAAAAAAAGTTTTATGTGTTATAGGTAAAACAATTTTATGTTTTATGGATAACAGCATTTCTTACTGTGTTGGGCACAATCACTGAGATTGGAGAGATGTGTTCTGTGGGTACCAAAGGTCCAGATCCGCCTTGTTCATCGCTGCCCATTACCTGCCTTCTCCATCTTGTCCCTAAATGGTGTCTTCTTTTGTCTCAGACGGAACTTAATGAAGCTCACAAAAATGACGTTAACGCTTCACGCACACTGCGTTTGAAGAGGAATAAGATCATGTTTATTTGCTCCCAGCTACCAGTGGGTGTCAACTTGGATCGGCTTCATTGAGTCTAAAATAACGTCTAAACACTTCAGGGATTGGTAGCCCCCAAAGCTCCTCAGAAATCGTCGTGGGGCCCTTTTATTCTAGCAAGAGCGAAGCCGCCGCCCCGTCCTACAACAGTGGTGAGGCCATTTCCCAGCGGTCACGCCACACTCCATAACCGTTTTTGTGGGAGTCCGGCATGCAGCTTCCAGCGCGGTGCAGCTGTGGGAACTACATTACCCAGAGAGCCATGCGTTGAGCGCTGCGGCGTCAAACTACTGAAAGTCCAGGAGAGGGACCTTTTCATGGGGGCAATTGCAGTGGGGCGGGGCTTCCGGATGGTTCCCGGCGGTCATTTTAGCGGCTCTCAGGTTGGCTCCGGCTCCCACAGGTCCGGGTGGAGGTAACAGACAGACAAAGCGCGAGACGAGGCTTTGTGCCCACTTGCACAGCAGCTGGTTGAAGGTAGGGGACATCGCTGCCTGCGAGGCCGACCTCGAGACGTCTGTGCCGGGATCCCCGCCCGGTCGCTCGGCTGTCAGCCCTCCACTGGTCCCAGTGGCTCCGCTGGCGGCAGCTGCACTGAGGTGAGTGCGTCTGCCCCAGACCCTCCCCCTTGACCCCTCGGAGCCCTTCAGCCCAGGCCCCGGCGTCCGGACCGTGAGGCGCTCGTGGGTGACACCCGGTGTGACGAGATGGGAAAGGGTGATGGACTGAGGGGCCGCGGTGTAAAGACGCGTAGAGGCAGCTGAACCGGGGGAGATTCGGAACCCTAATGTCCTTCTTGCTTCTGCAGGAAACTAATTTTGCATGGAGTCGCACCTGCAGCGGCAGTCTGAGGAGTTGTATCTACCTTCCTAGGGTCCTGGGTGCCATTGAGAATTTTGAGGAAAAGAAACATCTAATGTGTTGGAGTTTGAAAAATCCCCCCAAAGTCTGCTCAGTACAAGAACAGACTGTAGGTCCTGGCCAGGTGCTCATTTGGTTTGAGCATCATGCGGTGCACCAAAATATCACCGGTTGGATTCCCAATCGGGGCACATGCCTGGGTTGTGGGTTCGATCCCTGGTCCGGTGGGTATGGGAGGCAACCAATGGATATTTCTCATACATCAAGGTTTCTCCCTCTCTCAAAAAAAAAAAAAATCAATAAATATCTTCGAGTGATGATTTAAAAAATCAAGAAATAAAAAGAATATACTGTAGGGGTTATGAAGACACTGAGGCAGAGGGAGGTTTAGTCTTTTTCCAAGGACGGACAGCTGGTGAGAGACATTACAGAGGTTAGACAGTTGCCCCAGGCTACCTGGCTCTGGTGCCCTGCAGGGGTACAGGGAAGGCCCTGTCCTGAAACCTAGCCGTGATGACATCTCTCTAAGATCTAACTGTTCCCCCAGGTTTCCATGGCTGCAGAAGTGCTTTTGGAGCCTACACAGGTAAGTGGAGGTGTCTCAGACCTTCAGTGGTCCTAACACACATTTTCTCTGCATTTGTGGTGTCATGAGTCTCTTCACCTGCCATTCCTCCAGCCCTTGGTTTGAACACCCTGGAGAATCCCCCAGCAAGCTCAGGGTCTTGAGTCTAGGCCAGTGGTTATGTGGAGGGGTTCTCATTTTGAGCCACCAATGAAAATGGATATGGAAATTTAACACAAAAACAGGTAACAGTATCTTGGAACTGCTTGGGGGTGAGGCTTAGCTGGTTCAGGGAATTTCAGGTCTCCTTTCTAGTGAGAATAAAAGAGGGAAGGGGCAAGAGGCAGGCTTGGAATGACTGCCCTAGAAGTTAGGCATTTATTCTGGAGCCAGTAGAAGGCCTGGATAAGAGGAGAAGGTGATTTTACCTGGGTCTTAACAGGCTCCATCTGTTACAGAGTGGAAAACAGTGAACATAATGATTAAAGGGAAGATGAGGAGAGAGAAGACACCAATAGCCCCAGGGTCTAGTATCTCCTCTGATTTGGGGATCTTGGGAGGAGGATAGATGTGGGGAGATGGATTGTGAGTCTTCAAGAGTAAGATCATTCATGGTTTCATCTGTCCTGGCAGGGATGTGTGACCTTTGAGGACGTGGCCCTATATTTCTCCTGGGAGGAATGGGAGCTGCTTGATGAGGCTCAGAGATGCCTGTACCAGGATGTGATGCTTGAGAACTTTGCACTTACATCCTCGCTGGGTAAGACTCTCACATCTATCCCTGTGCCCCGATTGAGTTTCTGTCTTTCTTTCTTCCCTAGAAGCAACTTTGTCTTTCTCACATCTAAATCATGGACACCGCTTCCTTCCCCAGTTTCATGGGTATGTGCAGTGTTTACTATGGCTAGGCTGAGTGCATGCCTGTTTCTCTTCGTTTACCACCCGAACGCCCACTTCCCCAAAGCCTCACAGGGAAGGGATCAGTAATCTTGATGTTAGCCCAATGGATCCCACCTGTCTTGCTCTCTCCCTTGCTGAGTGACTGTCTAGATCCATGGCACCCTAGCGTTGCTCCTTCCTATACCTGACATTTATTTGAGCCTGACTATGCCAGGAATTTTAGTCACTTATATGGTTACTGGTTTCACAGACTGTTCTTGTGAGATTTTCCTCCAAGATTCTTTTTTTAAAAAAATTAATAAAATATACATAACAAAAAATACTAGTTCTAAGTGGCATTTAGTACCTTTTCATTATTTTCATCACAATGATGCATCCACAGAAATTTAATCTTGCAAACTGAAAACTCTCCACATTAAACAGTACCTCCCCATCCACTGGCAACCACAGTCCTACTTTCTACATCTATGAACTTGACTCCTTAAAGTATCTCATATGCATAGAATCATACACTAATTGTGTATGGCTTTTTTTGCCTAGAATAATTTTGCCCAGGGGTGTCCAACCTGCGGCCCTCAGGCTGTGTGTGGCTAAGGATGGCTATGAATGCAGCCCAACACAAAATTGTAAATTTACTTAAAACATTATGAGAGTTTTTTGTGATTATGTATCACAGTGTATTTAATGTGTAGCCCAAGACAACTCTTCTTCCAATGTGGCCCAGAGATGCCAAAAGATTGGACACCCCTGTAAAGTTCATTTGTGATGTAGCATGTGTGAGAATTTCCTTTATTTTTTAAATTTATTTTTATTTCTTTTTAGAGAGAGGGGAAAGGAGGGAGAAAGAGAGGGAGAGAAACAGCAATGTATGGTTGCCTCTCACATGGCCCTCATGGGGACCTGGCCTGCAACCCAGGCATGTGCCCTGACAGGGAATCGAACCAGGACCCTCTGGTTCCCAGCCTGCGCTCAATCCACTGAGCTACACCAGCCAGGGCAGAATTTCCTTTATTTTTAAGACTGAATAATATCCTATTGTATGTCTGTACCACATTTTGTTTATACATTCATCCATTGATGATCACTTGGCTCTTATGAAAAATGCTGATATGAATATAGGTGTACAAATATCTTTCATGTCCCTGCTTCAGTTCTTTTGGATAACATCTGGAACTGGAATTGCTGTATCATATGATAATTCTATTTTTTTTAATTCTTTGAGGAACCACCATACTGTTTTCCATATCCATATTTTCATGTACCATTTTATATTCCCACCAGCAGTGCACAGAGGTCCTAATTTCTCTCTCCTTGGCAGTGTTTATTTTATGTGTTTTGTTTTTTTAATAATAGCCATTCTAATGGGTAAGTTGTTTTTCATTGTGGTTTTTATTTACATTTCCTTAATAATTAGTGATGTTGAGCGCCTTTTATGTGCTTATTGGTCATTTGTGTATCTTCTTTAGAGAAATATCTGTTCAAGTCTCTTGCCACCACCCCCACTTTTATTTTCTAAGATTTTATTTATTTAAGCCCTGGCTGGTGTGGCTCAGTGAATTGAGCGCTGGTCTGAGAAGCAAAGCGTCGCTGGTTCAATTCCCAGTCAGGGTCTGTGCCTGAGTTGCAGGCCAGGTTCCCAGTAGGGGGTGTGCGCAAGGCAACCACCATTGATGTTTCTCTCCTTCTCTTCCCTCTAAAAATAAATAAATTTTTTTTTTTAAAAGAGTGGCATATGGAGGATGTTGGTCCTCCTCATGGTATCTCATAGGTCCTTATGCTCTGTTCACTTTTGTGCAGTATTTTTCTTTTCTGTTCCTTAGAGTTGATATCTTCAAGTTTACTGACTGGTTTTCTGTTTGCTCAAACCTGCTTTTGAATCCCTCTAGTGATTTTTTTTCATTAGTTATTGTACATTTCAGTTCCAAAATTTTTTCTTGATTCTTTTTTATGTTTCCTATCTCTTTACTGGTATCTCCATTTTGACTTTGCAGCACTTTCTTGACTTTGTCCACATTTTTCTTTTAGTTCTTTAAGCATCTTTTAGACAGTTGTTTTAAAGTCTTTGTCTAAGAAGTACAATATCTGGTTCTTCTCAAGGTCATTTTCACTTGATTTTTTTTCCTTATATTGGGCCATACTTTCCTGTTGCTTTGTATGATCCTTGATTTTTTTGCTGAAAAGTGGACATTTGTATCTTACCGTGTAGCAACTCAAGAAACCTGATCCCCATCTCCTAGGATTTGCTGGGAGGGGTGGTTTTGTTTGTTTGTTTGTTGAATGGTTGTAGGTTGTCTCTGTGCTGGAGATCAGTCTGAGGTATAAATTTAAGGTCTTCTTGGTTTTCTTCTGAACTTGTGCTTTTTCCTGGGCATGCATGATAACTTTCTAAATTTCCCTATATGATTGAATTTGAATGTCCTGGTCCTTTAAATTCTGCCTCCCAACAGAGGAATAAGAGAAAAATGAAAGAAAAGAGGTTGGAGGGAATAGATGCCTGCCTTTTAAATTCCCTGCAAAGTCAGTTCAGCCAGTGAGGTAGGTAAGGGCTTTGCAACAATGGTGGTGTGGTTTGCAACAATGGCTACCCACCTCTCTGTTGTACCTCCACCATCAAAAGCAGAAATGAACCCTGGCTGGTGTTGCTTAGTGGATTGAGCACAGGCTGCAAACCAAAGGGTCGCCGGTTCGATTCCCAGTTAGGACACATGCCTGGGTTGCAGGCCAGTCTCTGGTGGGGGCCATGTGAGAGGCAACCACACACTGATGTTTCTCTCTCTTTCTCCCTCCCTTCCCCTCTCTGAAAAAAGTAAATAAGTAAAATATTTTTTTAAAAGCAGAAATGAGAGTAAAGATCCCAGAGGACAGGGATCCTGGCTTGTGCGAGCTGCTCCAGTTACATGTTTATGACTGCCTGCCTCTGGGCTCCGGATGGGGAATTGTATAAGTTAGGGGATGGATAGCTGATACCACCTAACAGCTGAAATTGATCAGAATTAAATCAATTTAGCATGTTGTAAGCCTTCTGTGGGTTCTAGAGTTGCAAAATATTTATGGTCATATTGATTCTATCACTTCAGTTGTTGTCTAGGTAGGGAGACAGATTCCTGGTGCTTACTACTCTGCTATCTTCCCTCTTTTTGTGCACAGAGGTACTTTTTGTAGTATTTGAATATCTTTCCTGTGACCCATTGTGTGCTGAGTTGTTCTGGGCTAGTTCTGTCTTTCTTTAGGGTTCAAATCATCCAGGTCCCAAGCAATTGCTCAGCTGGGGCTAAGGGAGGAGTCCTCTGTGCTTCACAGCATGGCCATGACTCCAGTCTCAACAAGAGGAGCTCAGGGAGGGGCCTGATAAGGTGAATGGCAATTTGAGGATGTGACGTTAGGGCTTTGTTCACATCATCCCAGGAACCTATGTTTGACTTATTTTTGGTGCCATTTCATTACAAGTGGTCACCTTACATCTACCTTCCCTTGTTCAATCTTGACTCTGTGCTGACTTATCATTTTTATTCTCAGTCTAGCCCTGGGACTAATCCCCACTCTTTGGACTATTTATCTCACTCAATCCTCACATTATTGCTTCCACACTGCTTTTCAGCGTTGTTCTGTCCTAAAGTTGTACACATACCTTTTTAGTAATCCTTGGCACCAGTTACTTTGTTCTATTCAAATTTTCCTGGGCCTGGATGTGACTTCTGTGCAGCATCCCATGTCACCAGCAGATAGAATCCTGCTCAAAGCCATGGACAGAAGAATGGCTTGTAGAACATGCCTTTCATCCTGGGACCACACCCTTTTCTTATGTTCTGTGACTGATAAGGCCTGCCCAATTTTGTGACCTTAGTGACCCAGTATTACACAGCAACTGCTTTGTCAATCTGACCCCAGCTCCCTTTTCCTGAAAACAGCCCCATGGACTGGTTCTTAATGTGTCAGATGTACATTTGTGATGGTTTTGCCCCCTCCCAATAAAGTTAACATGTACTTCACCATCACTTCTGTGCTTTCAGGCTGTTGGAGTGGAGTGGAAGGTGATGATGTACCTTCTGAACAGAGCATTTATTTAGAAGGAGCATCACAGAGCAGGACTTTTAAAACAGGTTCAGGTCTCCAGAAGACCCAGCTCTTTGAGATGTGTGGCCCGATCCTAAAAGATATTTTACACTTGGCTGAGCATCAGGGAACACATCTCGGGCAGAAAACATACACATGTGAGAAACTGTTCTTCATGGCCAACCTTCAACAGTACAGGGAGCAACACATTAGAAGTTCTGTGGACAGAGCTTTGCTTACAAAGAGTTGCACAGTCTATGCGTCAGAGAAGCCCTTTATCTGTGAGGAGATTGGGAAGGACTTTTTAGCCAGCCTGCGATTCTTCCATCAAGAGATCACTCACACTGGGGAGAAGCCAGACAACAGTAATGAGTGTGAGGCTGTCTTTCACAGTGGAAAAAGTCTTCACAGCTGGGGAGAATGCAAGAAGGCCTTTAAGTGCACAGACACACTTGCTCAGAACCAGAGAGTCCTAACTCAAGAAGGGCTTTATGAATGCAGTAAATGTGGAAAAGCCTGTACCCGAAGATGTAACCTCATTCAGCACCAGAAAATTCACAGTGGAGAAAGGCCTTTTGAGTGCAGTGAATGCGGGAAATTCTTTACCTACTACTCCAGCTTCATTATACATCATAGAGTTCACACTGGAGAAAGGCCTTATGAGTGCAGTGAATGTGGGAAGTCCTTTAGTCAAAGCTACAGTCTCAATAGTCATAGGAAAGTTCACACTGGAGAAAAGCCCTATAAGTGCAGGGAATGTGGAAAATCTTTTAGCCAAAGGTCCAATCTCATTCAACATCAGAGAGTTCACACTGGAGAAAGGCCTTATCGGTGTAGTGAATGTGGGAAGTCCTTTAGCCAAAACTTTAGCCTTATTTACCACCAGAGAGTCCATACTGGAGAAAGGCCTCATCAGTGTGGTGAGTGTGGGAAATCTTTTAGCCGAAGCTCCAGCCTCATTCACCACAAGAGACTACACACTGGAGAAAGGCCTTATGAGTGCAGTAAATGCGGGAAATCCTTCAAGCAAAGCTCTAGCTTCAGTTCACATCGGAAAGTCCACACAGGAGAAAGGCCTTATGAGTGTGGGGAATGCGGAAAAACCTTTAGCTATAGCTCCAACCTCAAGAACCACTGGAAAGTTCACACTGGAGAAAGGCCTATTGAGTGCAGTGAATGTGGGAAATCCTTTAGCTGCAAATCTAACCTTGTTAAACACCTGAGAGTTCACACTGGAGAAAGGCCTTATGAGTGTGGGGAATGTGGCAAATCCTTTAGCCAAAGCTCAAGCCTCATTCAACACCGGAGAGTTCACACTGGAAAAAAGCCTTATGAATGCATTGAATGTGGCAAATCCTTTAGCTGCAAATCTGACCTCATTCACCACCACAGACTTCACACTGGAGAAAGACCTTAGATGTATAGGGAATGCGCAATTTCCTTTTAGTATAATTACACTGGAGGAGAGAACTTGTGAGAGAGCCATTTACCTGAATTAAAACCCATACATCAGAAAATCTACAGTGGAAAGATTATTCTTAAATTCTGGGTATAGGAATCTTTAAGGAACTGTTTTACACTTTCTTACCTGCCCAGGGCCCTTGCTAGATATATGTCACTTCCAGTTTCTACGGCAGAATTCATTTCACCTCTACCACCTGGCAGGTCCACACAGTGTGCATCAGTCACCACCTTAACCACCTCAGGGAAGTGGACCTCTAGGTATTCCCCATTTGTGGAAGAAATCCTGTGTAGTCTTCACCCTTCCAGGGTTCTTCTCATTCCTCTCTCTTTTATAAGTTAGGGCATGGATCTCACTCAGTTGTGGCCCACTGGACCAGATCAGAGTTTTGCTGGTGACTTTGTCAAGAGGAGTAATTTTATAAGGACATATTAATCCCATATGACACTTAACTTGGATTTTCCCAGCTTCCAAGTCACCAACCTGGAAACTGCATGCCACTTATTGCCTTGGATTTTGCAAGAATAAAGGCATTATTGTTTAAGCTGCCTTTGACTTTGGGGTTGTATTTACTGTGTGAGCTGGTTTGAAAACAGTTTGGCTCTGCCAGATTGAGGAGTAAAACATTTGTTATGGAGGTTCAAAGCTCTGTGTGCCTCAGACATGACAGAATGATGGAAGAATATTCCTCTATGCATTGTTGACCAAGGTCTCCTAGGAAAGATTTCAGGGCTTTGTGGTCCTTATTTGTACATGGGGTATCAGAATTTTTTGGTCAGCTCTGGAAACACCCTGAGGAGTCAGGAAGTTGTGGCAGCCTCAAGTGCTTCTGTGAACAACATAAATTGTTTCTTTTGTTCACAGTAGATATCACATAATGCTCAGCAGTGTCAACGGGAATCTCTACCCCAGGTCCTACAAAGGAGCCATGTGCCCTGATACCCAGAATTCAGTGGGCTAGGGTCACATGACTACAAGGCCCTTGGGTGTCGGGGGGAGCATAATTGGCACAGTAATACTGGAGTGGAGGAGACTACAGCAAAGTAGATGGAATGTGCCCCTGCTAAAATTGCATCAAAAATGTCCCAGTGACTGCCATTGTGACTGTGAAGGATCAGTGTGCACAGAGATTCTTAGAACCTTCAAGTATGTATGCCTTTGGCAGCTGAGTTCATTTTCAAAGAAAACAAGGTATTGGTTTTGTGAATTCCTGCAGACTTTATGGGATGATAACTGAAAAGCCATTGTTACACAGGCAGAAAAACAAACAGCTTGAAATGAAATCCCTTTGTCCAGCGATGTTGCTCTGTGACCTAGCCAGCATTTCTGTTGACTTAGGTGGAAACAGATTTCAGTGCTCATCAATTTGCTACCACTGAGGCCAGGCTGCTCCTCCAAGGTCATCAGAAAAGAGTCAATATATGATTGACAAACCTGATTTTTTGAAAACAGTGGGAGATCTAGATTTGTCTTTTGAACCAGTTTATAAAGTTTTTTCAGGTATAGTTGACATGCAATATAGTGCACCTATTTGAAATGTATAATTTATTAAATTTTTTTTAAATTACTTTATTGTTCAATTACATTTGTCTGCATCCTCTCTCCTCCCCTCCCCCACCCCCTCCAAACCCACCTCCCTCCCCTGCCTCAATCCTCCCCCTTGGTTCTGTCCATGTGTCCTCTGTAGTGGTTCCTGAAAACCCTTCTTCCCATAGTCCCCTTCCCCCTCCCCTCTGGCTATTGTTAGATTGTTCTTAATTTCAATGTCTCTGGTTATGTTTTTCTTGTTTTTTTCTTTTGTTGATTATGTTCCAGTTAAAGATGAGAGCATATGGTATTTGTCCCTCACCGCCTGGCTTATTTCACTTAGCATAATGCTCTCCAGTTCCATCCATGCTGTTGCAAAGGGTATAAGCTCCTGAAATGTACAATTTGTTAAATTTTGATGTAATATACAAACCCATGAAACTTTATTATAATCATGAAATGTCCATTACCTCTACCTCATGCCATTTTACAATCTGTACCTCCCCTCCCCAGGCCTCCAGGCAATGACTGATTTACCTTTATTTATAATAGATTCTAGAATTTTATATGATTTGATTTGTTAAAAGGTTATTATTTCTGGTTTCATTACTGGTTCTTTATTTTGAGATTTTTCAATAATGCTTATATGAGTCATTCTTTCTTTTTATTACTGAGTAGTATCTTATTTATGGATAGATCATTTGTTTGTATATTCATCCGTTTCGGAATTTGGGTTACTTCCAGTTTTGACTTCCAGTGGATTGAGTGCTGGCCTGCAAACCAAAGGGTTGCCAGTTCGATTCCCAGTCAGGGGACATGCCTGGGTTGCAGGCTAGGTCCCCAGTTGGGGGCATGTGAGAGACAACCACACACTGATGCTTTTCTCCCTCTCTCCCTTCTTTTCCTTGCCTTTAAGAATAAGTAAATAACATCTTTAAAAAAAAAAGAATATTTGTATATGATACTTTATATGTACATATGTATGCTTCACTTTTCCTGTGTTATGAAATCAAAGTGTAATGTCTGAATCATAGGATAGCTGAATGTTTCAATTAAGAAGTTTCTAAATTGTGCTCTGAAATGATTGTTCACTTTTCTGTACCCACCAGGAGTATATGAGAATGCCAGTTCTTCTTCTTTTTTTTAAGGTTTTATCTATTTATTTTTAGAGAGGGAGGAGGGAGGGAGAAAGAGAAGGAGAAAAACAACAATGTGTGGCTGTCTCTCAAATGGTCCCCACTGGGGACCTGGCCTGCAACCCAGGCATGTGCCCTGACTGGGAATCGAACCGGCGACCCTTTGGTTCGCAGCCCACACTCCATCACTGAGCTACACCAGCCAGGGCAAAAATTCCAGTTCTTCAACATTCTTGTCAGTACTTGATCTGGTCAGTCATTTGAACTTATCCTTTTAATAAGCAAGCAGTAGTTTTAATAGCATTTCTTCACAGATTCTTGATGTTGATCAGTTTATTTGCCATCTGTGAATCTTTGGTAAAATGTCTGTTTGTATCTTTTGCCTATTTTTTTTGTTTGTTTTATGAATTGTGGATACTTCCCTTTTCATTAACAAACAGCTCATTTTTGTTCCTTAACTTTTCTGTGCTATGCGCAATGTAATGAACATGTAATATACACCATACACTTTTATTTTTATTTTTTAAAGATTTCATTTATTTTTAGAGGGGAAGGGAGAGAGAAAGATTTTATTTCTTTTTTTTTTAAGTTTTTTTTTTTTTTAAGATTTTATCTATTTATTTTCAGAGAGAGGAGAAGGGAGGGAGAAAGAGCAATGTATGGTTGCCTCTCACGTGACCCCCACTGGGGACCCGGCCCGCAACCCAGGCATGTGCCCCGACTGGGAATCGAACCGGGACCCTCCGGCTCCCAGCCCGTGCTCAATCCACTGAGCTACATCAGCCGGGCGAGATTTTATTTCTTTTTAGACAGAGGGGAAGGGCCAAAATAATTTTTGGACCGTATAAATGTAGCTACTATTTAACTGTTAAGGAGTTGAAATTACATTCAGCCCTTTGAAGGCAACCACAAGGCTGATGTGGCCCCTGGTGAAAATGAGTTTGACACCCCTGCCCTAGAACACAGATGATAGGAAAACATTAAAATGATTAGGAAGTGATGCTGTCACAGATTCCTGTGCCATTGCCAGTTCTAGTTCTTTAGTGCATGCAGTTGTAACAAGTTGTCATTCAAGACCGCATGCTTTAGGGTGAATACCCCAGAGAGTCTAATCAAACTCATCTATGTCCTTCCCCACACCAAAGTCTGTACTTCTAAGGCCCAATTTAATTCTGAAGCTGATAGATTAGAACAAATTTCAAAAACTCAGGTGAAAACTGAGTTTGCCATCTTTGGCAAAATGGACCCACCAGCCATAGAGGATTCTGTGCCCTTGAAGTTTGGGCTGAACACACAGGGCTTCCCCAGTCTTCCACCGTGGCTAATATGGTAACAAGTCAGGGCACTCTCTGTGGGAACACCTGTCATTGGCAATACACTGGAGGGATGCCATACCAGGGAGATCTCCTGTTTTCACAAACAAGCCAACTTTATCAGGCCACTGTCCCCCTGTACAGCTACCGCTTGACAGTGGATACCTACCCAAACATCTTATTTGTCCACCCCACTAGATATGCCACTGCTGAAGCTTCCATATTAGGCCTCACAAAAACACTCCTTATGCACTTCAGAGTTCCAGACATTATTGACATTGAACAAAGCTGTCACTTTAGAACAAGGCATTCAATACAAATTCTACTCTCCCTGTCAGTCCCAAGCAACTGAGCTTATAGAATGCCACAATGTCTTAGTTAAACCTTACAGAAATTATAAAATAACATAATCTTTAAAATAGGTCCTCCTTCCCTGGCTTGTGGCTTGGTTGGAGCATTGTTCCATACACCAAAAGTTTCCTCTCCAGTCAGGGCACATGACACGGGGTAGGCCGGGCCTGCCGACACCCGTGGTTGCCGTGACTCGGTGCGTGTGCCGTGACACGCGGGGAAAGCAATACCGGGGCTACGTGGCTGATTCCTCCCAATTCCAGGAAAAAGCCCTTTGGCTTGTTCAGCCAGGGTTTTTATCAGGGGCATTAGCAATTCAACAGGGGTAGGATTACTCATTAGCAAG
>PVJI01015358.1:0-41353 GCA_004026765.1 Micronycteris hirsuta | reverse complement strand
GAGGTATGGAGGAATATCAACAGGGGAGTGGTAGGGGGAGAGGGTGGGAATGGGGCACAGAACAAGTAGCATAAATGGGAGGTAGACAACAGACAGGGGGAGGTTAGAATAGGATAGGAAGTGCAGGAGCAGAAGGACTTATGTGTATGACCTATGGACAAAACTAAAGGGAGGGGAAAGGGGGGGTAAGGGGGCGGGGGGAAAGAATGGGGGGAAAGTGAGACAACTGTAACAGCATAATCAATAAAATATAGTTAAAAAAATAAAAAGTTTTGCTCTTAAAAAAAAATAAAAAGTGAAAGCTGGCTTCCCACACAAGATGGTGGCATGGGAAGAGCTGAACTCGCATCCTCTCAGGAACACATCACATGTACACCTACATACAGGGCGTCTGTGCCTGAAAAAGAACTGAGGGCTGACTGAACAGTTTCTTCACAAAAAATGAGAGCGAGACCACGCAGAAACGGTATCCCTACAGCCTGTTCCAGCTCCAACTTCCAGGCGCATGACTTGCCCTGGGACTCCCTTCAGCTTGTCCTAGCTACAGCTCCCACCCAAGTGTGACCGGTCCCCAAGATGTCCTGCAGACAACACCCACTTCAGCTACAGCCCTGGTGGCTTACCCCCAGGAATCCTTACAGCTCAGACCCATTCCAGCTTCAGCTCTAGTCCTGGTGTAACTTGCCCCCCAGGACTACACAAGGCCTGAACCTACTCCACCTAAACTCCAACAAGTCTGCCAAGGTAGTCCCATTGCGGCTTGCCCCTGGGATTTCCCTGGCCCATCTCCACTTCAACTAAAGCTCCAGGGTAAGGCTCGCCCCTGCGGACTCCCCGTGGCCCATGCATGCTCCAGCTGGCCCGCCAAAGACACCCAACACACACAGTCTACAAAAAGGTAGCTCCTATGTAGCGTCACTGCTTCAAGATCAGAAGACATTGCTGTTTTACCTAATTCATAGCAACAAACACAGAGAAACAGACAAAATGAAGAGACAGAGAAATTCCCCAAATGCAAGACCAGAACAAAACCCCAGAAAAAGAACTAAGTGATACAGAGACAAGCAATCTATCAGATAAAGGGTTCAAAACAGGTTATAAGGATTATACGGCTATAAGGATGCTTAATAAACTTGAGAGAAGCATTGATGAACTTAGTGAGAACTTCAACAATGAGATAGGAAACATAAAAGAAACAAGTCAGAAATGGAGAATACAATAACTAAAATGAAGAATATATTAGATGGAATCAAAAGCAGGTAGATGAAGCAGAGGATCATATCACTGATTGGAAGACAAGGTAACGGAAAACACTTAATTGGAAATGCAGAAAGAAAAAAGAACTTAAAAAAATGAGGATGGTTTAAGGGACCACTAAGACAACATCAAGCATACCAATATTTGAATCATAGGGGTCCCAAAAGGAGAAAAGAGAGAGAAAGGGACAGAAAACTTATTTTAAAAAATAATGGCTTGTATTATAGAATTATACACCTGAAACCCATATAATTTTATTAACCAAGTTCACCCTAATAAATTCACTAAGAAAAGGAAATAATAGCTGAAAAATTCTCCAACCCAGTGAAGGAAACACTTCCTCAGTAAGGTCCAGGAAGCACAGAGGGTCCCACGTGAGGTGAGCCCAAAGAGGTCCACAGCACGCACACCAAAATTTAAATGCCCAAAGCTAAGTCAACCAGAATTTTTTAACGTCAAAGTTGAAAACAAATAAGTTTAAATGTATACAAAATGGGTAACAACCATATTAAAGAAAACGGAAAAGAAAGATTCCAAGTAACTGTTAGCTACAGTGCTTTTACTCCTCTCCATCTGAAGATAAAAGGACCAAAAGAACTGCAAGAGACTTAAATTTGACTTCATATGTTAGTAGCTTTCTTGTTAATAGTGGTGCAGGTGTACTCATTCTGAAACAAGTTTACATGTATTGTAAAATTGAGCAAAGGAGTAAATATACTGATTTTGTGGGGAGTCAGGCTTCCCACAATGAGAGAAAGGAGCTCCAAAAACAGGATGGTGGAAGGCAAGAATGATCATGTCTGTTTTCCCCAGTCTGTCCACTGAAAGGACGTGAACGATCACACTCCAGAGGCAGTGCACACACCCGGCTTCCAGATCTCAGGTTCTGATGCCATGCTCCACTAAAAAGAAACAAGGGTTCTCAGCAAAGCGGCTGAGTCCAGGGCTGGGAGAGCAAGCCTGGACCATCTTGTGCCAGAAGTGAGGATGTGCTCAGAGAATGACAGGCACCAAAGCCACCTTGAAGCAGCTGCCAGTGCCAAATCTGAGACAATCTGAGCATCAAAATTAATAATAATAGTAATGGATTATAACCCAATGAATAAATTCAGAATCCATATTGACAAAAGTAAATAAGAGAGGAGAAAAGACCCTTACAGTGAAATATTAACTAATGCCGGAAGAAAGAGTGATAGAGTTCAAAAATCACTATCTGACAATGATTATAGTGATTTAGTCCAGGCAAAAACCATCAGTGTATTATAAGGAACGGGATATTCACCTAAGTTCAGATAATCTCTCCACAGGTTAGTTATTCATTTGAAAGGGAAAAATAATAAATGTGCAGTAGAAAAACTTGAAGGGCTAGTCCAGACCTTGGTAATTGAAGTTGACATCACCAATATGGGAATAAGTCACAATCACCTGGCACCTGATAGGATCAGTGAGAAGAATATAGCATTGCTTCTAGGGTATTCCTGCCACCTATGCATAACCTGAATCTGGTGAAGTATCAGATAAGCCAAATCAAGGAACATTCTACAAAATAACTGATCCCATCTCTTCACAATGTCAAAGTTGAAAGGACAAAGAAAGACTAAGCCTAATCCAGATGAAGAAAGGCTCAAGAGACTTAACTACTGAAATTCAACTGGTGATCTTGGATTGAATCTTGGACCTGAAAAATTCTTACTACTCAGGACAAGTAGGACAATAGGGGAAATCTGAATAAAGTCTGTGGGCTGGATAACAGTGGTTTATCAATGTTAATTTCCTGATTTTGACACATTTGCGTTGCAGTTATATAAGAGAATGTCTTTGATTTAATTTTTCAAAAAAATAAGGAAAAGATCAAAGTGGTTGTTTTCATTGTTGTATCAGAAAATTATAGCCCTGGTCCTTGTAGCCCTGGCTGGTGTGGCTCAGTGGATTGAGTGCCAGCCTGCAAACCAGAGGGCCATCAGTTTGATTCCCAGTCAGGGCACATGTCTCGGTGAGGGCCAGGTCCCCAGTTACAGGAGTGCAAGAAGCAACCACACATTGATGTTTCTCTCCCTCTCTTTCTCTAAAAATAAATAAATAAAATCTTTTTTAAAAAATTAAAGAAATAAAAAATAAAAAAGACCTTATAAATAGAATAGCAAGATTTGTAGCTAAAACTTAAAATGTTCAGAACATTTTTGTTTTAAGTTTATAATTGTAATAAAAATTAATTATATAAATAATACCTAAGTTTTAAATTACACACCATTCTAAGTAGCATGGTGAAATCTCATGCCATATTGCTTTGTTCTGCCCAGGAAGTGAATCATCATTTTGTCCAATGTATTCACCCTTTACATGCTACTTCCCCATGAGTCACTTAGAAGCCATCTCTGTTAGTAGCCATCAATCTGTCATGGTATCACAGTGCTGGTGTTCAAGTAACTCTTTTTTTACTTAATAATAGCCCCAAAGTGAAAGAATAATGATGCTGGCAATTCAGATGAACCAAATAGAAGCCATATAGTGTATGTATGTATAGGGGGGGGAAATGTAGTATGTATAGGGTTTGGCACTGCTCAGTTACAGGCATTCACCGGAAGGTGTTGGAACATGTTCCCCATGGATAAAGGGGACTACTCTATACTTGCTTTTACCAGTGTGCTATATATTTTCATGTGTTCTTATGTTACTAACTGGTATGCTTTCATTTCAGCTTGAACAACTTCTTTCAACATTTCTTATAAGGCAGGCATAGTGGTGATAAACTCCCTCAGCTGTTATTTGTTAGGAGAAGTCTTTATCTTGCTTTCACCTCTGATGGACAATTGGGCTGGGTAAAGTATTCTTGGTTGGCAGTTCTTTTCTTTCAGCACTTTGAATATATCATTCCTCTCTTTCCTGGCCTGCAAAGTTTCTGCTTTCAAATCTGCAGACACCCTTATAGGGAGGTTCCCTTGTATGAGAAAATTTTTATTCTCTTGCTGCTTTTAAAATTCTCTCTTTGTCTTTGATTTTAGACAGTTTTATTATAATGTGTCTTGAAGAAGATCATTTTGGATTGAAATTATAGGGCGACATAGTAGCTTTATGAAACTGGATATCAAAAATCTCCCCAGATTTGAAAAGTTATGTCACTGTTTCTTTAAATAAGCTTTCTGCTCTTTCTCTCTCTCTCTTCTCTTTCTGGACTCCAATTAAATGTAGATTATTTCTCTTAATGGTGTCCTATAAGTCCACAGGATTTCTTTGTTCATCTAATTATTTTTTCTATTTGCTGCTCTAATTCCAAATGATCCATCTTCAAACTCACTGACACAACCTTTTGGTCCAAAAGCTCTTGAAGCTCTCTACTGAATTCTTCAGTTCAATCATAGTATTCTTCAGCTCAAAAAATTTTGTTTGGTTCTTTTTTACATTTCTGTCCCTATCCTGTACTTCTCATTTTGTTCTTGCATTCTTTTCCTGGTTTTGTTAAATTGTTGAGCTTTGTTCTCTTGTAGCTCTATGAGCACCTTCGGATCAATTACTTTTGAATTTTTTTGTTAGTCAATTCTTGCATCTTCATTTCTTGGGGTCAGTTACTGAAAGTTTGCTGTATTCCTTCAGTGGCGTGATGTTTTGCTGATAAGTCATTATGCAGGCTATCAAGAAGCTGCTAGGGTCCTGGCTGTGAGCGTGCACTTCAGGGCTGCAGAGTCACCACAGGTACAAAAACAGCAGTAAAGGCCAGTAGTAAGAATCAGGCCAACTGCATGCAAGTACACAGCTGGAGAGACTAGCCCCAACATGTACAAAGAGGTGGGGTCAGCTGCTGTGGTCAAGCTGGTGTCTTGCACTCACACAGCCACCAAGGACAGAGCTGCCTGCTGGTCCTAGGGTCTGGAGGGGGCAGGAGTGAGAAATGGAGAGGGACTCAGGCAGCTGATGGCTGCAAATACAAATACCCATGGAGCAAAAAAAGTACATGAAATCTACAGGGTCTATGGCAGCTGTACCAGCCATAGGTTTCTTTAGCGGTAAAAGCTTCTGGGGTCCTCTGCAGAGCAGGTCAATAGGAGGTGTGATCACTTAGCCCCACTCTTCTTCCTAAACCTAGTCACCTCTACATAGCCAGCTTTGCCAGTCCGGTGGCTTGAAACCAAGTGGGTCCTTCCTACAGTACCCAGAAAGGCTGGGGAAGCTGCTTGCTGACCCCACTTTCCCCATCCCAGCAAGGGGAACTCCTTCTAGTTAGGGAGTTCCCTTTTGGTGCTGAGCAGTTCTGGCTTGGAGGTTCGGGATGATACAGGCAAAACGAAGCTGTCCTTCCTCCCTGTTTTCTGGGGTTATTCTCAGAGGGTTTTTTGTTTTGTTTTCTTTTATTTTTGGCTCCACTGTGCTGGTGAAGTTTCTCAAGTAGACTCCAGAGCTCTCCCAGATCTTTTTTTGCTCATGAATAATAGCTAGTTGTTGATCTGGGGGAGCGGGGGGAATAGAGGATGGGGTCTCTTACTTTACCATCTTAGTGATGTCACCTCAATGATCCCATTTTTTAGATGAGTAAATTAAGCTCCAGGAAGGACAAACCACTTAACAAAGTTCATTTGTTCATTCAATAATGTTTAGTGAGCAAAACCCCTGTGGCAGACCCTGTCCCAGGTGCTGGAGACACTGGGGGGAACATTTTGATGTGAGACAATAAACAAGCAAGAAATAAATTACTTCAGTTAGTGGTAAATGCTGTGATGGCAATAAAAAAGGTGATATGATAAAGCTGAGAGGGGTTCTTGAATGAGCTCATCAAGGAAGGTCTCTCTAGGACAGGTCTCTGAACTAAATGATAAGGAGCCAGCTATGAGAAGAGCAACAATCCATACAGAGAACTGTAAGCATAAAGGCCCTGGGACACCAACCAGCTGGATGAGTTAAAGCAAGAGCTAAAAGGCCAAGAGCTAAATGCAAAGTTGGAATGGGGTGCCTGCAACCAGCCCTCCTGAGCAAGTACGGGCAGCTTCAGCACACCAGTGAGAGTACATGAGAGGAACCGGAGAGACAGATGAGGGCCACATGACTCAGGCTGTGCAGGCCACACTGAGGAGTTCAGATCTGTTTCAAGATCAGTGCAAAACAAAAAGTAACATTGCCAGATTTGTTTGTAAAGCATATACTAACCACTGCATGGAGAATGGACTGTACTAGTGCAGGAGTGGAAGCTGAGAGGCCAAGTAGGAGGCTACTGCACCATCCAAGGGGCGGTGGTGGCTTGGACTACCATGCATCCAAGCTTCTCTAGTGGAGGACAAAGAAAGAGAAAAGAGGTTTGGGATACTGATTTAGAGGCCTTTCTAGTCAATTGGATGTGTGGATGAGGAAAATAAATGAATCAAAGATAACTTCTTAGATTTTTTCATGAGGGTAACTGGGTAAATCTTGGTGTCATTTACTGAGGAAGACCAGGAGAGGATCAGGTTTAAAGCAGGTGGCGAGTCAAGGATTCTTTTTTGGCTATGTTTCATTTGAGACACCAATTAGATATTCAAGTGAAGATGTCAAACAGTCAAAAAGTATGCAAGTCTCAAGCTCAGAGAAAACACCCAGGCTGGAGAGGTAAACTGAGGAATGGAAAGCACACAGAAAGTTCAGGAAGCAATGGGACAAGATCAGACATCCTGAAAAGAAGACAGACCTTGAACTGAGCTTGGGGCATGCCAGGAGTGAGAGATCTGAGAGGAGGAGCCAGCAAAGTGATTGAAAAGGGCAGCCGGGCAGAGGGAAAGCAGGAGGAAAGCCGGGGGAGTGGGCGTCACAGAAACCAAAGCAAGGAAGCACTTCAAAAAGGAGCGAGTGTCACTTGCATCCTGTGCTGCTGATAGGGACAGAGGAGGACATAGACGTGGCCACTAGACGGAGGTCAATGGTGGCCTTGACCTGAGAGGCTGAGGGGAAGGTGGCTACAGGATGTAGAGAGAATTGGATGATGCAGGTGTGGACACAGCAGATAAGGAACACAAAGAAGTGGGGTGGTGGCTAGAGAGAGCCGTGGGGGCAGGGGAGGGTTTCTTCACGAGGGCAGACACCTGAGCATGTTCAGAGTCAATGGCAATAAGCTAGGAGAGAAGGAGTCGGTGATGTAGGAGAGGGAAGAGTCCGGTGATGGAAGGCAGAGGAATAAAGCCAGAGCTCAAGACAAGGGTCATCCTCAGGATCACCTGGTCCACCATAGCAGAAGGGAAGGCGTGTGGATTCCTTGTTGTGGTGGGAAGAGAGAGTTCCTGCCCAACTGCCTCTGTTGTTTCAGTGAAAAACAGCTGGGCGTGGGGCCGGGCGTGGGGGTAGGGGTGGGGCTGGGCAAAGATGAAGTCACTCGTCCCTTCCGGTCAGCCTTCTCCCGTTCACTCCACTGAATGCAATTATGCTCGATGCCCTGAGCCTTTTCCCTCTTTTTGTACTGGTTCCTCTGATCCTGCCCTGACTCACAGTGCTCTCTCTCCAAAGTAAGATGTTTACATTTTTAAAACAAAGTGTCTGGAAATAACACATTATTTCCTCCAAAAATGCCTCTCTACAACAGAAGCATCTTGGGCTGGTGAGGAAATTTTGTTCTTCCAGACCTGACACCACAGCTATTCACATGGACAAATAGTGTGAGACTTGGGCACACAACTCTAGGCTGCTCCGGAATCACAGCATTCCGCACATTTGACCACCGCCCTCCGTCCATAGAAAGTGAGCTCTGGATTACCTGCCCGGAAGAGGGGAGGGACGGATGCCCCAGAGCCACTTACATTCCTCTCCAACTCTTCGCAAGTGGCGTGTTGGGATTTGAATACAGTCTGTAGAATGTCTACATACTTGACACTCATCCCTGTTTATCGTCATAAGTGGATGGAACTCAAGCATAAATACCCGTGCATTTCCCTTTCCCGGTAATGACATCAGAGACATTTGCATCTGCACCCCAGAGCGAAGAAAGGCAGGCCTCCAAGCAAACGGGAGGAGTCTCCTGTCTGAAAAATGAGTTCTTTCACCCACAGCTATTTTTTTTAATCAGTGGAAATACTTAGAGACTGAGCTGGCTAACGAGAGCCTGAGATACATGTGGGGAAATTCTGGTCCCTGCTGCTGCAGCTGCTACTGCTATTGAGTAATCACTTTGAATTCACTGTCTCCACCAGAACTCTGCCTCCGCTTCCTTGGGAAGTCCCCAGGACGGGGGGTTTGCTGTTTCTAAGGCTGAAAATGGAATATTTGTGAAACTTCCTTTGCCAGAAAAAAGTAGTGACCTTTACATTTTCACCGAAAGAGAATGATGTAAATGCTATAATAAGGTTCCATCGGTCTGCTAAGAATCTCTCATTTTTGGCATGACCTCAGCAGCGTCCCTGAGATCTGGTCCCCACTCACCCTTCCTCCTTCCACCAACCCTCCGCTCTCGGGAGATCTTAGGAAACTAAAATCAAGAATGAAAAAGGCTCATCAATAAGAACTCTGTGGTCCCTTCCTGAGGTTTTTTCCCAGTCCAGTCTCAGAACATCTCTCCATGACCTCTCGCTCTTCAGCCACTTGGCCCCGCTGTGTGAGGAAGAAAGCTCCTACCTGGTCACAAAAAAGTTCTTGAACTTCAGGTTGCTCATCCTCAGCCGAGGCCTCCCGCTGATCTCTTCCTGGCTGCAGGCCCCTTATTCAGGGGCTCATCCTTCACTCCCATCCCTCTCTCCCTTCCTTCTTCCCAGACAAGAAGACTCATTTCTAACCAGCTCCTGAGATGTTTCCCTTGACCTCCGTATGTCCTGGACTGATCTGCAGTGTCCTTTATCTTTGCAAGACGTCTCCCTGGCCCGTGGGCTGGTACATGCTCCTCCTGGGAAGTTTCCCCAAAGCAGCTGCTGAAGTACAAGGAGAAACAGAGGAAGGAGGGAGGGGGAGGAGGAGAAACGACTTTTTACTGAGAACCAGATGTAACCAGTGCACTGGGCAGCCAGGGCTTAGTGAATCGCAAACAAAAAACAGCTTTATTTTCCTCCAGCAGCGGCTTTTCCCGGCCTCTGTCCAACGTCTCTGACAGAGATGGCAGACGAAAACTCTTTCACCAGATTCTGTTCCTCCCCCAAACCTCTTTCAAAGAACAGGAAGGGAATTTTTAAGTTCACAGCCCCACGAGGATGGGAGGAGAGAAAACAGCAACAAGGTGGAAGAGTTTGGGTCAGTCAGGAAACCCCCTGGGAGGACTTAGCTCCCATTCACAAGACTAGAGAGCAGCTGGACAGTGCCGCCCGTCCTCAGCGAGCAGTGGGCGAGCTGAGGACCAGCCAACACCTGGGGCCTTGGCAAGTGGGTGTGGAAGGTAAAATAAGGAAGAGGTTTGGGAGCTGAGAGAGAAACAGTTAGAGACCCCAAAAAGCACATATTGAGTGATTCTGTTGCTATAAAACTCCAGGAAATGTGGGCTAACCTGTAGTGGCAGAAAAACAGGTCCGTGTGCTTGGGAATGGAAGAGGGACGAGAGAAGGTCGCGAAGAGGCCGGGGGAAACTTACGAGGGGATGAGCCGTTCGCTGTCTTGATTGTGGCGATGGTTTCACAGGCGAAGCATATAAACTGCACAGTGTAAATACGTGCAGTTTTCTATGTGACAGTTTTACCTCAGTAAATGGCTCAGTAAAAGTGCTGGCAGGGCTGTGAGGGAATTCTCATTTGCTGCTGACTCAAGATCAACACGATAACAACTGAACATCTGGGTGATGATAAAATGACATTAACGGGGGAAAACAAACAGGTATAGCCACAGACCACACTTCCTACACCAGCAGGAGACCGCAGGTGCATTCTGTAAAAGTGGAACAAAGGTCTCTGGGCTGGGGACACCAGGCTCAAGTGCAGGTGGGGAAAGGGTCGAAGGCGATGATTCGTGGAAGGCACTTGGTGCTGAGAGGCCCCATCACGGCCACTCAGAAGGGGGATCAGGCCTTAACTTCACGCAGCTCTAACAGAGCCCACCCGCCACCCCAGGATGAGGCCAACACTGGGAGTGGGGTTCTCCAACCCAATGGTCCCGCCAGTCATCAAGTGCCAGCCCCACAGCCACCAGGCCTCCCCAACATTGTCAGACCTTCCAGTCAGCTTTTGTGTTACCGACTCGCATAGAAGCAGAAAGGATGGGATCGCTAAACAGCTGCAGAAAGGATGGGATCGCTAAACAGCTGCAGAAAGCTCCTAGCCAAAAGAAAATAAAAACAAAAAATTAGAGGGAAGAAAGAGACTTTTCAAAGATAAGGAAACTTACAAAATAGAAACACTGGCCCTGGCTGGTATGGCTCAGTTGTTGAGTGCCAGCCTGCGAACCAAAGGGTCACTGGTTCGATTCCCAGTCAGGGCACATGCCTGGGTTATGGGCAAGGTCCCCAGTTGGGGGCACGTGAGATGCAACCACACATTGATGTTTCTCTCCCTCTCTTTCTCCATCCCTTCCCCTCTGTTTAAAAATAAATAAAATATTAAAAAAAAATAGAAACACTGTTAGGAATACCCTCAGAGCAATAAGATAGTAGAACCATGAAATAAGAACAAAATACTGCAGGGGTAGGAAGAATATTCAAAGAACAAAAGAATGTGATAAGAGAAAGGAAAAGAGATACTCCTACAATATTCCAGACAGGAAACAAGTCTCGTGGAAACAACTGGATATTTGAATGGCGTCGCACTTCTGAGCAGCAATACTGGCAGTTGGAAGAAAATGGAGTGATGCCCTCAAAACCATGAGGTAAAATTTATTCCCATCTAAAATTCTAGATCCAGTCAAACTATCAACCAAATACCAGTGTACAATAAAGACATTCTCAGACATGCAAATCCCTGAAACAATTTTTACTTCCTAGGCATCTTTTCCCAAGAATCCAATAAAGTGGTAAACCAAAGTAGACGAACACATAGAAACAAGAAGGGGGTCAAAGGCAGGAGAGAGAAGTGGGGGGTCCTGAAGGTGAGGGAGCCCAGTGAAGCATGTACAGCAATCCAAGGTGAAGCAGCTCAGAAAGCTCTAAGAAACATCCTTTGCCTAAGATAAGAGAGACTGCCTTTTACAACTGAATGTCTTAAGAGGAAATTTAAACTATTAGTGGGAGTTTAGAGTTAAATCAATGATAATCAGAGGTGGATTTACTGTGAAGGTAATCCAACTTAAATTTTGGGATGCTTCATCTGCAAGATCCCCTTCCAAGGCCCTGTGCTTAATTTCATATTTGTAATTTATATTTGTTTTCACCAATAGAAATTATATTCAGCCCTAATGATAAGTACATAAAAACTAAGCAAATGAAAAAAATAATTATTACCTCAAGGGAAAATAAAATGTTGAACTGGAAAGGAAAAATAGCTACTTTACTAAACTCTGAGTAGCATTTACACCTTCAAAATAATATAATACTAATTATTGATCTAAGAAAATTAACATATAGCTGTCTTAGGAGGGCAGGGAGGTGGGGAAGGCAGACATGTGCGGTGGAGGTTGGGGCAGGACAAAAAAGTTCAACCCTAATTTTCCACGGTGGGAAGATCGTCATTCATGACTGAAGCTTAAAGTTAAAGATGCACAAATGCAGGTGTGTCGTTGCCGAGTGGGGTTTAACACCACACGGGAGAGACGGCCCAAGAAGACTGACATCCGACACTTCTTCTAGCAAAGCTTAGACCTATTCAGCTCTTCACATGCAAAACTTTGACTTTAAAAATAAAACACAAAGTAATAAAACTGTACAATTTTTTCGAAACTAAATTTTAAAAGGAAAGGAAAACCAGTTCCGACAGTCTTATTTCAGTAATTAAAACTCACTTCGGGCTAGTCTGCCCAGTCACAATCAAAACTTCAAACTTTCATTCAAAATCAAAACTCAGTCTCACGTGTGACTACCACAGCATCTTTACTCTGAAAAGTAGCAATTAAAGAGGAAAGAAACAGTAGCCTGCTTGTGTGTGTGTGTTTCTGTGCCTGTGTGTGTGCAGAGCAAGAGTGACAAAACCTCGAGGACTGCTGGTTAGGCAGATGAGCGTGCAGATGGCCCACGTGCTGTTATTCAGACTTGTTTGAATGTTGGCGATGTTCGCGATGAGAGCTGAAGGAGTGGAGAGGAGGGAAGAATACCAACCCACATCTGAGAGTCTCTCTCCTGCCCCTGCTCAGCCTTTGACCCTGGGCAGGAGAGCATCCTTTCACTCTTTCCCGTTCTCCTCCCTCTTCTGCCTCTCCTGCCTCCCCTGATTTGGAGCCTAGGAAGAGGCAGTGAGAACTAGAGAAAGTATCCTCTTCTGGGGCTTGCCAACCAAACCAAGCTTCCCCAAGGTGGGGGGGCGGGGACAGGGTGCCTGAGGCCAGAGCTTGGACATAGGACCAGGCAGGTCTGGTGAGCAAGTTGGGTCAGCAGTGGGAAGACACTCACTGGCATGAGCTGATCTGCATGTGGGATCTGCATGAGAACCTGCAGAGGGATGGCCAGGAGGCAACAGCAGGGCATCCTTCCTGGGTCCCTGTCTCTGCTTGGGCACAGCAGGTCCCGGAGAAAGGGACTTGGAAGAGTTCTTCACCAGAGACTGTCAGGTGTGATGGAAATGTGCCTGGGACACAGGAAGAGGGTAGGGACGTGTGCCTCCCTCTTCTGCCCTCATGCAGAAGCCTGGTGCCCGCACACACGCAGGTCCTCAGAGGACAGCCGCTCGCAGAGGCGGCCCCTGGCATGGACATCGGGTTTCTCTGTTGCTCCTGGCCGCATGGCCAGCGCCCTCACAAAGCTCCCTGCCAAGCTTATTTGCATGTGAGAGAGCCTCGGAGGACTTGGAGGTAAACCAGTGAGACCTGATCCCGGTCAGCAGGGCACGGAGGCAGGGCAACTGGAATTATATTGCTACTGCAGACCCTTTGCACCCACACAGTTGTGAGGCTCAGAGCGTCTTGTTTACAAAGGTATAACTTAACATTTTTTAAAAATGCACAAATTGAAGTGCATAATTTGATCATTTTGACCAGCACACACCAGTGAAACTATTAGTACAATCAAGATAATGAATGTATCCATTACCCCCAAAAGTGTCCTCACGCCTGTGTGACCCTCTCCTCAGCACTGCCCCTCAACACCAGGCAGCTACCGGTGTTTCCTGTGCCCACAGGTTAGTTTCCGTTTCCTAGAGTTTGTATCCATGAGATTGTACATGAGTGTGTCGCCTTCATGTCTGCTTCTTTCAGCATAATTACTTTAAGGTTAACCACATTGTTGTGTGTATCCTTAGTCCACTCCACTGAGTAGCGCCCCGCAGTGTGAATGGACCAGGGTCCGTTCATTCATTCACCTGTTTATGACATTGAGTTGTTTCCACTTATAAAAGGCAAAAGATTTATACAATCTGCAGAGAAACCAGAGTATGTGTTTCCGCTTTTAGTAATGGCAAATAAATTTGCCAAGAGTATTCCTGTATAAACATCTGTTTTCATTTCTCTCCAGTAAATAAAGACCTGGGAGCAGAAGGGCTGGTCATACGGTAGGTATATGTATAACGTCTTAAGAAACTGTCAAACTGTTTCCCCAAGTGGTTGTACTGTTCTGCACTCCCGCCAACAGGGTATGAGAGTTCTAGTTCTTCCCATGGCCAGTTTTTCACCTGGGACATTCTCATAGGTGTGTGCCGAGGTGCAGAGTCTGGAATCACACTGGTGTTTTCTTTGGCACCCAGAACGTTGCCAGGCCTAGAGAAAATATTTGTTGCTTGATTGCTCGGTCTTTTACTAAGTGGCATTACTTACAAACTGGTACTTTCACTGGGTGAAACTGTGCCTAGTGAAGGGACATACACAAACACAGAGACAGGGCACAGCTGGCAGGACAGGCATGGGTGAGAAGGTTCTACTTCTGGCCTATCACCAAGAAAAATGCTAATTCAGTAGCAAAGGGCACTGAATCACTTAACTTCCCAGGGGGTCAATGATCTTATCTGTAAAATGGGAACACAGGAATAACTGATTTGCCAAAGTTTATGGATGATCAAAATTAAGTACCTCAGTGAACATCTTGCTATAGAACCTTTTAGAAATTTCATCTCTATGAGAAGTGCAAATGCCAAATAATTTAATGACTACATCAGACACAAAGGAAGGGGACTTTTTGAGTCTTACGTTTTACCAAGAAATTCACATTTGTTTCGTTTTCGTAACTACCTTATGAGGAAAGTAGAGATTCCTCTATTTAAGACGATAGGAGACATCTATTCCTCTGACTCCAAGGCCCAGGCTTTTCTTACTATGATGAGAAATGAGACTAGTGCCCTCCAGGCCCCCGGGGCCCCGCATGTGAAACTCTGTCCTGCCAACTGAGCAGAGCTGCAGCGTCATAATAATCTCCTCGGTCATTCTCAACCGATCCTTGACCAAACGGTTTGGCGGCCTCACCTCTGAGACAAAGTTGCTGGGGACTGGGGGACGAAAGGAACTCACACACTCACCGACAAGTTCAGGGGAGGCCGGCGAGACCGACTTTCAAACAGAGACCTAGAGTGACCACGTGGGGTGGTCTGAAATGAACACTTACTAACTGAAAGCCGTTTAGGACAGGTAGTCACGTCCCACGCTCAGGTCTTCCCTGACAAAAGCCAATCTTCACCTTAATTAAGCTTGTCTGCTGTTTTTTGTATCTATAATAACATACCTTTGGCACGTCAAAGCAATTTCCTTCTTCTGGACCCCTCAAAGCACAGATACCACACCGCACACAGGAGGAGACCACGAATCCCCTCATTGTTATTATCGTGTTAATTGCTGACTGTTAAGTCCCCTGTAAAAGAAGTATGTTACTTTTTATCCAATCCCAAAGGTTTCCCTGCTTTGCTTTCTCCCAACTCTCTAATCTATCACCAATGGACTTCACATCCTCTCTTTAGATAGTAATGTATAAAATAAGGTGCCAAAATGCCATTTTCTGGAACATTTTACCAATCCACTGAGATACTGCTTCCTGGAAATTATCATCAGTTTGGCTCAAATAAACTCAGAAATTCTCTATAGGTTTGAGCACTTCTTACACTGACAGATTTAAAAAAACAAATTTGGTTCACCTCTGTTCCATTGGAGAGCGACTAAGACCAGATCTGGGAGGAGCAGAAAAGACAGCTCACTTGTGCTCAGACCAGAGTATTTAGGACCCAGCCTTATTTCAGGAGCCCTGGTGTGCGGAGCCTGCGCAGAGACAGTGACCAGCCCCAGGGACTCTAAGAAAGAAGCCCTGGGACCAGCAGTTAGAGAAGACCTCAGGGGGCACATAAGAGACGTCATCAAATTCCAGAGGGCTCTCTTGTGGTGTCAGCATTTCTGTCACCTTTGAGGGCACATCATGGACAAACAGATGGGACTCACAGATGAGCCCATGGATGTTGGTTCAGTAGAAGGGAGAACCTTTTAATAACAGAACTGTCCAGCTGTGGAGCGGGCTGCTTCACAGGGTTACTTGTCCGATCTTTGCTGGAATGCAACAGGAGGTACTTAGTCCTACCCTGAGGAAGAGATTGGACTAGGAAGACAGCTCCATGATTCTAAAAGATAGAAGATACAGGCACATACTAGAAATTTGCTTGAGTTTTTGCTTAATGAAACTGAAGACTAAGACAGGAAATGCCAAATTAGACTTGAACAAAGATTGCCTTATGACAATGCAGGTGGATGATAATAAAGTTAAGGGTTCTAGGGCCTGGCTTAATTACAGTGGTGAGGCAGGGTAAGGCAATTTCCCAGAAGGTTATGTAATGCTGGGCATGGGCAGACCCAGCTGGAGAGGGACAGAAAGGACAGGCTTCTAACAGGGGTGTACTGCTAGTTGTCCAATGAAGAAGAGTACCCCTTTCAGGAGCCCAGAATAGAATATTCCTGAGAATGGAACTACTAGTGTTTTTTATTTTATTTATTTATTTTGAGAAAGAGGGGAAAGAAGAGAGAAAGAGAGAGAAAGAATCATCGATGTGAGAGAGAAACATCAATTGGTTGCCTTTTGCACACGCCCCAAACGGGGACCAAACCCGGAACCTAGGCATGTGCCCTGACCGGGAATCAAACCTATGATCTTTTTCACTTTGTGGGACAACACCCAACCAACTGCGCCACACCAGCCAGGGCAACAGAACTGTTTTGAAATATGTTTTAAATGTTTTTCTTATTATAACAAAAGTGGTATGTTTGTTAAAGAAATTTTTAAATCAAGAAAAGTACAAAGGAGAAAATTGAAAACATCTGTGATCCCACTATCAAACTATTTCTGTTGTTGACATATTGGCAAATACCCAGCTATTCTTGTTTGTTTTTGTGAAATAGAATCACAATACACACACTGCTCAGGTACTGAAATGCAGACCAAAATTGAAACTCATTTATTACTTCATCTGTGTCAATGAGTTTACATTATTATTATATGAAGAACTCTCAAAAGCTAACAATAAAAAAGTTGAACACCTTCAGTTTAAAAAAGAGTAAAAATTATTAACAGAAAATGAATTTAAAAATTCAGAAAGCAAACCCAGCCAGCAACGGTGAAAGTGTGGGCGATGCTGGTGGCAGCGTCAGGGACACAATCTTCCCAGAGGACAGCTGGGCAGTGAAGTGCCATGAATTTCATTTTTAGAATTCATCCCAAAGGAACTTTATCCCAAGGATTATATAAATATTTGCCTTCATTTTCTTTTATTTTCTTGTTCTTTGTTTTGATTTAACTCAACATAGCGAGTAACAAAAACATTAAAAATAACTCCAACAGGGGCTCTCTGGCTCTCGGGCTTTTCTTCCTCTCCATCCTCAGGGATGCCCAGATGATGTACTGCAGCCGCCTGCCTTTCCCGAAGGACGGTATTGGCTCATGTAGTTATCAAGGAGCCCCATGGTCTGGCATTTGGAAGCTGGAGACGCAGGAAAGCTGATGTAGTCTGAAGGCTTGAAAACCAGGAGAACCAACTCCCAGCTGCCAGTGACTGGGTGTGACTGAACATTCCAGACTCTGTCCACGTATCTTCCTGGCTCAGAGTTCCAGCCAACATGGAGGCATAGGTAGATATGCTTCACCTCCTCACACAACCAAAAGAAGGAAACAACCAATTTAAAAAACAAAAAACAACCCAGAACTGCTAGAAAATTAAACCATATGGAAGCCTGACAACCAAAGATCTAAAGAAGAAACATTCATCCAGACTGCACCACAATGCAGCAAAGTAAGTTGCCTCACCCTGGCAAGTACCTAAGGCTCTGCCCCTTACAATGTAAGGTGCACTGAGACAAAGAAATATGGCCCAAATGAAATAATAGATCAAAACCCCAGGAAAAGAACTAAGGGACAAGGAGATAGCCAACCTATCAGATGCAGAGTTCAAAACACTGGTAGTCAGGATGCCCACAGAAATGGTTGAGTATGGTCGCAAAAATAGAGGAAAAAGTGAAGGCTATGCAAAGTGAAATAAAAAATATATATACAGAGAACCATCAGGGAAGGGAAGGAAATTGGGACTCAAATCAATGATTTGGACTAGAAGGAAGAAACAAACATTGAACCAGAACAGAATGAAGAAACAAGAATTCAAAAAATGAGGAGAGGCTTAGAAGCCTCAGGGACAACTTTAAACATTCCAACATCCAAATCATAGGGGTGCCATAAGGAGAAAAGGAAGAGCAAGGAAAGGAAAACTTATTTGAACAAATAATGAAGAAGAACTTCTCCAATCTGGCAAAAGAAATAGACTTCCAGGAAATCCAGGAAGCTCAGAGAGTCCCAAAGAAGTTGGACCCAAGGAAGCACACACCAAAGCACATCATAATTACATTATCCAAGATGAAAGATAAGGAGAGAATCTTAAAAGCAGCAAGAGGAAAGGAGACAGTTAGCTACAGAGGAGTTCCCATAAGACTGTCAGCCAATATCTCAAAAGATATCTTGCATGCAAGAAGGGGTTGGAAAGAAATATTCAAAGTCATGAAAGGCAAGGACTACAACCAAGATTACTCTGTCCAGCAAAGCTATCATTTAGAATGGAAGGGCAGATAAAGTGCTTCCCAGATTAGGTAAATTTAAAGGAGTTCATCATCACCAAGCCCTTATTATATGAAATGTGAAAGGACTTAATGTAAGCAAAATTAGAAGATCAAAACTATGAACAGTAAAATGACAACAAACTCACAACTATCAACAACTGAACCTAAAAAAAACAAAAACAAACCAAGCAAACAAGTAGAACAGGAACATAATCACAGAAATGGAGATTACAAGGAGGGTGATCAGCAGGGAAGGGGAAGGAGGAGAATAGGGCAAAAGGTACAGGGAATAAGAAGCATAAATGGTAAGTACAAAATAGATGGAGGAGGATGGTAAGAACAGTACAGGAAATGGAGAGGCTAAAGAACTTACATGCATGACCCATGGGCATGAACTACGGTGGGGGGAATGCTGGAGGGAATGGGAGTACTGGGTAGAGGGATATAAAGGGAAAAAAGAATGGGACAATTGTAATAGCATAATCTATAAAATACACTTTAAAAAATACCTCCAACACTTTACTCTCAGTTCTTTTTGATTGATGACACTTGATTGTTTAGCTCTTGCTTGTTTCCAACAACAGGCTTTGAACGTGTATAGTTATATCTGAATCAAATGATTCCACTATTAGTTTTGAATTTAAATGTTCTCCTACACGAAAACTTTAAAATAAATAACCATAAACAGGCTAGTTGTTAATTAGTTTTCAGTGAAATGCCCAAATACAGCACATACATACAGGTTACATATAGGTTGTACCCTTATGAGTACGAACTATGAATGTTCATAACATGGACAGTGGAGAAGTATCGCAGACACATTTAACTTATATTAATACAATATATGAGGTCAGTGAAAAGGAAGCGACGAGGAAGGTACAGTAAATCCCATGGCAATGCACCTGGTCAATGGAAGGGTGCCCTTGGGGACACCCAGATGAGTGCTGTCACTGTGGTGTTCCCTCAGTCACTGTCAGTTCACATTCTGACTCTTAGAGAGAAAGCATCTTGCCGGGGTATGTGTGATTCTAGTGTTTAAAGGTTTGTGTTTTGTATACAAAGTAGCCCCTAAACAAACACCAACAACTTCAATTGGTCCTCTACCAAAGAAACAGTCATTTCTTCCAGCACTGGGGGACACACTGGCTGTGGGGGACGGTCTCTCAAGGACGAGCATAATGCCCCACCTTATTTTACGTACTAACATTAGAAGCTAACCTCTGGGTATGACACAACTCCATTCTGCTATAATGTAAGTTAAAATACCATGGTTTTTAAAGTGCCCTAATATTGCCAGCACAATTTAACCTCCAGCTGAGTTCCTTCCTCACATTAAGCGGCGTGTTCCTGTCACAAGAATGGAACCCTGGCCAACAAAATCTCACAATGAAAAGATTAGCATGTCACAAAATCTGGACAAAAAATCTACCAGAGTTGGTCAGTCTCAGTGTGATTCAGAATATAATTTTCAATTAGCAAATAGTGCGACTGGAGCCGAGAGTCACTTTGTTTCGTCACACTGGGTGCTCACGAGGATCTTCTGGAGCCTCCTTCACCCCGGCAGCTACATTCTCCTGAGAACACCCCTAAATGCATGCCCTTACCCCCAGCACCACCCCAGTCCAGGGCTTACTTTTAAAAGCACCGTTCTAATAGAAACGTCTCTACCCTGGATGAAGATGGGAATGTGAATATTACCACTAGCTAAGCTTGTCATGTCGTAGAGTTTAGGTCATTTTGATAGATACCAATTTCCTTGACTACACCTTTGAAATGGACTTCAGCTTCTTCCTCTAGCCAGGTAGGATTTCTCACTGGGCTGTAGATGAGAATAGAAAATACCACAGAGAAGACCTTCAATAACCATATTTGGAAAACCCGGATGAGAGGCAGCGGCACCGTCTGGTGGAAAATTTTGCTTGACTCTTCAGATTCTGTCCCACCCAAAGGTCCACAAGTGTCTGCCCTTGGTAGAGAGGGCAAGTCTCGCACATTTAGGAAATCAAGAAACGGTTTGGGCAGTTCTTCATTTTCTAAAATGACAGTCTGTAAATATGTTTCCAAACCTTTACATCGTTGTTTAAGACTCTTGGGTCCAGCTCCCTAACGTGTTTAGACAGAATTTCTGGAGTTTTAAGACATTTCATAAGCTTCTTGTGCAAGACATGAAACTTGCTATACCTTTTCTCAACGAAATATTTTTTCCATTCATTGGCACTTCTATCTTAAACACCGTGTTTCCCCGCTTCGGGTCACTGTCCCTGTGGCGAAAGGATGGGAGGGAGCCTCGTGGTCATGCCAGCCTGCCAGCTGGCCTCTACTATCTTCTGGTAATTTATAATTTCATTTTTTATATGTTCAAGCCTTTGATTTATTTAGAATCTCATTTGGTATGAAGAAGAGAGTGTAACCTTTTCATTTTTATTTTTCCAAATGGTTTATTGGTTCCCAAACACTACTTATTAATTAACCCACACTTTCCCCCTCTGGCAAACATCGGACGTTTGTCTGAAGTATAAACCATGACCTATGGGCCTACATTTGAGGAAATCTTGGATTGAAAGTCAGAAGACGCTGTTTCCTCCCTGAAAGCTATGACACAATGAGTTTGTCACTTCCCTTCTTTTCACTTTGTTTCTATGAACTCCCTCTATGAAAACTCTGCAATGCCATTGGTTCAGTTCTGCAGAAATTGCTGGGACCTGCAGACAAAGCAGAACTAACTCATATGGGGAAATCTGGGAAACGCTTACCTACTCAGCTAAGCCTACCTTGTGATGACTTAAACTGTCTGGAGCCTAAATCATCATTTTCCTCCCCAAACCATTTCCTCCTGCAGACTTCTCTATTTCTGTTGTCCTGACTCAAGATCTTGATGTCATCCTACTGTCCTCTCTCTGCCATCCTGCACAGCCAGGACCCATAGTGCTGGCTTCTCCTGCCCTGTGCCCTCTCACATGCACCCTCTCACCACGTGGTCGTATTGAATATCACTGCCTCCCTCAGCCTAGGCTCTCCTCACAAAGGTTCACTGGGAGGAACAGGGACCTCCCAGCTCCACTCACTCCCTGTGCTAACCTGCTGAGCCCATCACTGTCAGGACCTTCCACATCACGGCTCTGCACAGAATGCACCAGAGCTTCCTCATTGCTCACAAATGGGCGCGCAGGGCCCACTGCCATTCAGTCCGCCCCACGGCCTCTCCAATCTTTTTTCCTTGCTCTGACACAGCTTATTATCTGTATCTAAAATATTGGGTCATTTCTGTCCTCCTTTGCCTGTAGTGTGAACTGGGTTTAGGGATATTTATTCAAGTATTGAGTAAAGTATTATGATGTCTGATCTTAATTTTTAAAATTTTACATAATAGTGCACATTCATGCCCATGTACTGACTTTTCTCAGTGGGTCAGTAGCCCTTACAAAAGCAAAGTTCCCAGCCCCAATGTCAAGCCTTGCTTCTTCCAAGCTCTTGTTTTAAAAGACGTAAATGCCTGCAAGTTGTACCCTATTGGGCCCTAAAAATTTTGCATTCGACTTTATCAGACCACTTTCCTCTAAGTCAGGAAAGAGCTGGCAGCAGAATAGGACATCGGTGACTAAAAAGAAAGTGCAGAACAAGGTGAGAGGAGGCAAAAGAAGCAGCAAGCGTGTGGCCCATTGGTTGTATCTCCACGTGGGCGGGCCAGGGCCTCAGCTCCCATCATGCCCAGGAAACCACACTCCATGATCCCCTCCCTCCGGCTTCTGCTTCCCCATTGTCCTAACCTGCTCCTCCTGTGTGCTCCCCTCTGGCGGGGGGTGCCTCACCACTCACACTCTCCCCAGACTTCCGTTGCTTAGGACTCCACATCTCCAGCTCTGGCCCCTGTCTCTCTGATCTGTAAACCTAGGAGAGCAACTGCCACCGCATTTGCCTCACAGGTTCCTCCCACTGACTTCGTTTTCTCTACGTCGGCACCATTTCTCAGAGTATGGATCTTTGGTGTTCCTCACTGCTCCTTCCAGAACAGGTGCAACTCAACATATCAACCATCTGGGCGGGTACTACTCTTTGAGCGACCTATGGTCCTCACCCCACACATCTAACCAAGTCACATCTGCTGATTCCACCTTCCAATAACTCAAACACACTCCCTCCCTTCACCCCCACTGCCACCACCAGGCCCCGCCGCCCTCAGCTCAGGAAGCCTCAACAGCCTTCTCCTCTCGCTTGCTCTCTCCCCTTCATTAGTCCGTACAAAGCACTGAAAATCAAAAATTTGATTTGGCCACTCTCCGGCTTAAAAGATCTCAAAACTGTCTTCAGGATAAATCTAGCCCTTAACACATTTACAGGGTTTCCTGAGACTTGGCCCCACCTACCTCCTCAGCCTCCTCTTACACCACTTTGCCCCTCGCTCGGCTTCTGCTACACTGGCCCTTTCTCAGTTTCTCTGCTTAGGCACACGCTGTTCCCATGGCCTAAGGCATGAATCTCTTTCCTTATGTCTACCTACATCTCCATCTGGCTAAACCCCATCCTTCCTGTCCATTAGGCTGCTCCTCAGACTAGATTAGGTTCCCCCTAATCTGTCTCTTGTATATCTCCATAGCATCCCACACCAGCTCCTTCTTAATAAATACCACAATCACAATCATGTGTGCAAGATGTGGCTCCCCAGTGAGCAGAAATGCTCCATGAGATTGGGAACTATGTTCATCTTCATTGCCGCTTAGTCCTCAGCTCCAAACGTGTTCCTAGACCAAAGATCCCCATCTTCTGGAATGAATGAATGAATGAATGAATGAATGAATGAACTGAAGACAGTTAATAATATTCCAGCCTACTATGCCCACTGCAGACAATCTCATGTTCTACTTAGAATTCCTTTGACTACAACCTGATTCTTGGCTAGACACAGCTGATATTCCCTGCAGCAAGGCTGTGCTTTCCATTCCTCATCAAGGAAGGGCCTGAACTAGTAAAGAAAGGTCTAAATTCTGTGGACAAAGGAGGGGGAATAAGTCTCAAAGGAGAACCCACCAGAGAAAAGGGCGGAGCTGGGAGAATGTTGGACATCTGGAGAATGTTGGACATCTGACTCTAAACTGAATACGCTCACAAAGAACAGTCTCATTTAATCCTCCCAAAACTTTCTAGAATAAGAATGACTAGTCCAGCTTTACAGATGAGGCAACCAGAGCTCTAAAGGTTAATTAATTTGCCCATGGCCCCACAGAGTAGGAGACAGAGACATGTTATGTCTTCATTTACCTTCTGCCCGCACCTGGAATATTCATCTCCACTGTCCCAATCTAAAACACAGCCTCCGTGAAGGCTCCTTAATTCTTGGTGTCAGCTTCAGTCACTCACTTCCCATCTGCGCTTCTGTCTCTATTAGAGCACTTTCCTCATTCCACGTGTACTGTGGTCATCTGCACAGGTCTACCCACAAGTTAGAAGCTTATTAAGGGCAGTGGGGTTCTTTCCCACCTCTTTCCCCATGACTTCTGATGCCATGTCTTAGTGAGAAGCAGGTCTCATGGGATTGCTCTCTATAGGAATCCCTGCTCTCTTCTGTCCCTGGGGTCCTACTCCCCCAGCCCAGGCTCTCCTAGTCTACTCTTTCTCTCCCAGGGGAGCCACAGTGCCTTTCAAAATCCTTGCAGGGGATGTACTGGCCTCCTGGGAACAGTACTAAGACCCCCAAAGGCAGAGTGCAGAAAAAAAAAAGATCCTATTTTTCCTTGGATGTTTCTTTTTTTAATCCAAATGCTCTAAAACTTGTTCAGCATTTCAGACTAAAAACTTAAACTTTCCTGAGGGTAATCAAGGGCCCAGATGGTTTTTGTTTAGCCCAAGCTTTCTAGAAAATAAGTCTAGTCATTGCTACTTTACAGAGGGGTAAACTGCTATTTCCTTCCAACTTATCAGCAATTGTTCTACATTTCTGTACTAAAAAAGGAACTTATATCTGTTTATACTCGGCAGGACAAATCAAATTTGCCATTGAAGTAATGAAAATGCACATATCTATTTGAAACTCAACTATACATGTGACAGAGAAAGATTCTACAAAACAAAAGTAAGGAATGAGTCCAGGGTGGGCCCTGTGTAACCAAGCATAACATTTCAAGAGCACAGAGGTGCCATGAGGTAGACCATGGCCATGTTCAAAGAAGTCATGAAATATGGAATGGACATCCAGGGTTGAAGGAACCCCAATAGTCATTCAGTGAAACTCCTCCCTTTTATAGATGAGGAAATCCTGACGATGTGTGGGAATTATTGTAGGTCACTCAACCGGTTATGGTCAGAGTCAGATCCAAGCCTTTTGCTTCTCCGGCCACAGCGTATGCCACTTACTGCTCTGTGGCATAATGGCTCTCATCCGGGGCCCATCCTTCCCAACAGCCAGGAGTTTGGAAAAAGTAGAGAACCGTGCACCAGACGTAGGACCTTTGCTACTGACTATTTGCATGCATATTAAGTCTGCCTCATATCACATTGAATGCTTATATTGATGGTTATTAAAAATGATTTAAAAAACTGTAAAGCACCACATAAATGTTAGATTTTTAATGCAATTATCATATGATTTGTATCTGAGATGTTATCTCAGCAGTACCAACTTAATTATTGCACAGTTTATCTTCACAGCTAATATATCTATTTATTTAGAATTGGAACTGGCCAAAATGAAAGCATCTGATTAAGCTCTTGACTTGCTTTATTGGAAAATTCATTGAATCAATTATGTGAAAAGGGAATTTGAGGTAAAGTGCACGTCACCTTGCAGTCTGTAATAGGGGAGGGAAGTCATTGGTAATAGTAGTCAGAATAGGTCAAGTTAGCCTGCAGAAACAAATAAACCCTAAAATCTCAGCAACTTAGCACAGTTAAAGATTTGCTTCTCACTGATGCAAAGTCTAAAGCAGGTTGTTCTAGTCTCACTCATTTGCAGCCACACCTCACCCACTTGCAGCCACACCATCTGAAACACGTGACTTCCAGAGCTGCTGCGTCAGAGGAAGCTGGAGATGGCAAGCGCACGCACCGGGCCTTGGTTGCATCAGCCTGGGAGTGTCAGACAGCATGTATAACTTCCTGCCCGCAGTGCACTGGCCAGAACAAACCACATGTCCCTGATTAACGGCCATGAAGAGGAGGAAATGAGAATGGACATTCATTAAGTAACCCCTCAAGTGAGTAGATGGGTATTTGATGAGCATGGGTTACCACATATAAGTTCCCCAGATTTCAGGAAAGCAAATATTACTCTGAGTATGCCATTTGCATAAAAACAGATCTAGCCCCGGCAGAGTGGCTCATCTGGTTGGAGTGTCCATCCTGTGCACCAAAAGGTTGCAGGTTCCATCCCCAGTCAGGGCGTGTACGGAAGGCAACCACGTGATGTTTCTTTTTCACATCAATGTTTCTCTCTCTCTCTCCCTTTCTCTCTCTCTAAAATCAATAAATATGTCCTCATGTGAGGATTTTAAAAAAAAAACAAATCTATAGATGCCTTTAAAAAAAGAAAGACTGAAAGGAAATACACTAAAATAGTGATAGTGAATAAGTCTGGTTATTTCAGTTTGTGGGTATTTCCCTAGCAATATTTAATAAACATGTTTTAGAATCCAAAAAAGTAATTCAAGTTATTATTTAAGTTGAAAAACGAGTTTAGACTAGACGTAGCTATGACTCCAGTGAGGAAAATGACTCAAAGGAGAGGAGATTTCTCTAAAATGCACTTGTGATTGGAGGATCACAACTAGCCAGCAAAAATAAAAGTGAGAGACAAGCACAGACACGCCTGCTGCCACCCGGGACGCTCCCTAGATTTTTATGAAGCATCTGTGAAAGGTGAAAAGGAGAGCACGGAGAGAGACCAAGGAACAAGATAAAGAGAGGCACGGCCCTATTAACCACTGCTCAAGAGAAGAGAGAAAAGGAATTTTTTTAAAAAACACAAAAAATTAAGGAATAGACGAGCTAAGGCAAAGAGAGGAGATCTCAGCCGAACAGAGATTTGCTGACTCAGCATAAAGCTGCCCCTTCTGCCAACTTGAATTCTCCATCTACTCCAAGCCACAGCATCCCTCTGCTCGCTGAGTTCCCAAGCACTCACCCAAAGTTCACCCAATGTAAGTGGATAACAACCTAGTGGGTCTAAACCTGGTCCTGCCCATCTGACTGTGTCTTCCTCTCCAGCCCCACGGCATCACCCCTTTAACTCCTACCTCTCTGGGCCCCAGCCTAATACACTGTTTATTCACTTGACCCCATGGCCTTTTCTCAGCCTGGAATGTTCCCTCTTCCCAATCCAGTGACCTCCCAGGCTAAGATGAACATCATGAGAAAAACATGAGTTTTCAGAGGATGCAACAGAGGGAGGAGCGATATTTCAAACCATTTCTTTTTTTTAATCACTTTTTTTAAACAAAGAATCTTAGAATCAATGAATGATAGGGTGTTTGAGGCAGGAAATACCATTAAGGATGATCTATTTCAGCCCGGTCACTTGGCATTGGGGCTGAGAAGAGACTCGTGCATCTATGTTTGGTGGTAAGAGAAGATTGGACTTAATCTGGATTTGATTGCTAGCTCTGCCAACTTTGTGACCGTAGGTTAGTCACTTAACTTCTTCAAGGGCTCCTAGCTGTGAAAGGGAATAGTAATCACTACCTCTCATAGGTAAAGTGAGGAGGCAGTGAGAGCGCAGATGAGAGCCCTTTGTGAACTGTAAAGCAGTTTGCAAAGGAAAAATATCACTGTGACTCTTTGGACCCACAGCCTTCAAGCCTAATCCACCCACCTACCAAAATATATCATCTTATCTGGAATACCTAATTTTGTGAGTCAAGAAAAAAATAGTGATACCTAGCAAAACCCCTGGCACAGAATAAGTGCTCAAAAAAAATTTTCTGAATGATTTAGGTTAAAATGACTAAAAAAGAGTTTTTGAGGCCTCCTCAGAGTCAAGAGGTGCATGCATGAAGCCACTCCAAGTCCCTGTCACACGACAGCCCCAAACACCCTTGTGGTTCCAGTGGAGCCCCACCTAGCACGCTCCCCACTCCATTCCCTGGAAGAGAAGGCCTGGTGTTGAGGCTTCCTTACAAGTCAACCTTTGCTCACACTCACAGAGCAGTAGGCTCCCCAGAACCAAGCAGGGACCTCTTACTCTGAACCTCACCTGCATGGTTCTTCCTTTAAAAACTGGTTTCTAAAAAGATCACATGAAGGAAAAAGATGAGAACCCAACCTGAGTAGCCTGTCTAGAAAAAATTTTCAAACTATCCTTGAGACTTCAACAACCACATTGAGGAATTCTCTGCAACAGAGGCATGTCATTGGCCAGGATGGGTGCTGCCACGGACGATGGAACCAACGGCATTCTCCTGGATTACCAAAGAGGGGTTACATATTCCTCCCGGAAACCAAACATCTTCACTGTTTCAAGAGAGGCCTTCATCTGAAAATGTTCTCCCTATTGAAGTTTTCAAATCAATATTTTCCTAAGAACTATTTTTCCTTGGGTGAACCAAGGCGTTATAATGATGACCACACAGGTTCTCACATGACAGAGCCATCATCAGCATTGTCATTATTTTTGTTTAGCTGCTCTCCACAGCAGCCCACACTCACAATGTGCTCTGCAGCTGCTTCTTAGTAACAGCCCCCACAAGATTTCCAGGAGGCAGAAGGCTGACCAGGGTTAACATTTCTGTGTGGCCTGCAAGGGACCACAGACGTAGAGAATTGCTACCATCACCGTTCATACTGATCGGGCTGAGACACTCCAGCTCTGTCCCAGTCTAGTCTTACATTTCCACTGCCTACATTCTGGACGCCAGCTGTCTCTGTAGCTCTTGTTTATGGCTGTTGAAACACCAGGCATATGATCAGAAGGAACTGAAATGAGCCATGGAACCAGAATCAGACATTTTGCTCCTAGGCTAGACCAGAAAGAACATCTAACCGACTCCATTATTTACATCTGAACAGAACCAGAGAGAACACTTTGCCCAACTCACACAAGCCACTTACTCCCAGTTTCCGATTTTGTGTTTTATACCGTGTTGCCACGCCTCACCTTTCTCTCTGAACCTTGTTTTTCCTCCTCCATTCTTTTCTCCCATCTCTTTCCTTTATTCATTGATGTGGCCTCAACTCCAACAGGAAACCTGAAACATTTATTTATTAAGAGTCTGGTGTTGCAGCACCTGCACTGGGCTAGCCTCACGATACTGACAAAGTCTGACCAGCATCCTACGTGAGCCCCTTCCTTCCTTCCCCCCCATCTCTATTCTTAAATCTAGCCACTGGCCTCTGGCCAGGGATTGCCCATACCTCCCTAAGTCTGCAGCTATCCTCACACACCTGGGCTTTATCCTGAAGAAGGACCAGACTGCACTCAGGGCTGTGGTGGAGGCCATCACATAGCCAGGCTGGAGAGTTCTCTCCTGACGGTCAGTCACTTCTGTAGGAAGTGGGTTGGTGGTATTCAGAGGAGTAAGAGGATGAAGACTTTTGCAATTGAATATCACTGTTGTCTCCTCTATCCTGCCCTAACCAGCAGGTTGTCACCCCATACTCAGTGATTTATGCCTATTCAAACAAACCTCCCTCTTCAGAAAGGGCCACCCCTCGGATGCCAGGGGCTGCCAAGTATCCCATCAATTAATACTCAGCCATGGGGGACCATAAATAAAGCAAGCCAAAACACAAACCACAGCTTCAAAGCTTGTCTCCAACTCTAGCCACTTATAGTTCTGATTTTAGGAGTTCTCCTTCCACTTCCACCATATATTTTTAGAAACTTTTTAAGTTTCCTGTTTTTCTTCCCTTTTTCTAAGACTAGGTGTTTATAATTGTTAAGAGCAAAGAAATAAATATATAAACCAAGTCCAAAACTCCAGGAACCTCTGCAAACAATGTATAAGGTTGAACGATCATGAAAATATACAAAGCAGGATTTTTTTCTTGTAAATTCCCCATGACGAAACCATAGCCACGCCTACTCCACAGAAGACAAAAGGCAGAGGAGGTCAGCTGGCGTTCAGTGACTGCACTAAGTCTCCTGGCAGAGAGGGAGTCACATTACTGGCACCTGAGTAGCAAAGGTATGGTCCTTATCACATCTTTGGCTTTTAAAATATTGTTTGTTTCTTTCCTTGACTGTTAATTCTCAAACTGCCTTCTCTGAAGCTAAAGTCTTTTCCTTCCTTTCTTGTGCTTTCCTTGTTTGGTGTGTGAGTTAGAATCACAGCCAGATTTCAGAAAATGATTCTTTCTCCTGGTAGGGAACTAAGGGACAGAGGAACTGGTCTCATAGAAGGGCATAGGTAGATGCAGACAAGCCTTCTCTCGAAGGGAACTTTACTACCAAAAACTACCCGGAGAAAACTGGAAGTTTCCAACTCTGTCTCTCTCTTACATCTGTGTAAGGCAAACATTTCATTCTTTTTTTTAATTTATGCAAAGGTTAATTTGTAAGCATTATTTAACTTATCTTTTTCAGAAGTGGTCTAGTTTTTTTCACTTTTTTTTAATATATTTTATTTATTACAGTTTTCCCATTTTTTTCTCCCCTTTATTGCCTTCTGTCTTGCACTGCCCCCTCCCACCAGCATTCCCACAACTTTAGTTCATGTCCATGGGCCGTGCACATAAGTTCTTTGGCTTCTCCATCTCCTAGACTATTCTTAACCTCCCCCTGTCTGTTTTGTACCTACCATTTATGCTTCTTACTCCCTGTACCTTTTCCCCAATTCTTCACCCTCCCCCTACCACTGATAACCCTCCATGTGATTTCTATTTCTGTTATTCTGTTCCTGTTCTAGTTGTTTGCTTAGCTGGTTTTTGGTTTTGTTTTTGTTTTTTAGGTTCAGTTGTTGATAATTGTGAGTTTGTTGTCATTTTACTGTTTATATTTTTGATCATCTTCTTTTTCTTAGATAAATCCCTTTAATATTTCATACAATAAGGGCTTAGTAATGATAAACTCCTTTAACTTGACCTTATCTGGGAAGCACTTTACCTGCCCTTACATTCTAAATGATAGCTTTGCTGGAAGGAGTAATCTTGGTTGTAGGTCCTTGCCTTTCATGACTTTGAATACTTCTTTCCAGCCCCTTCTTGCCCACAAGGTTTCTTTGGAGAAATCAGCTGACAGTCTAATGGGAACTCCTTTGTAGGTAACTGTCTCCTTTCTCTTGCTTCTTTTAAAATTCTCTCCTTATCTTTAATCTTGGGTAATGTAACTATGATGTGCTTTGGTGTGTGCTTCCTTGGGTCCAACTTCTTTGGGACTCTCTGAGCTTCCTGTACTTCCTGGAAGTCTCTTTCCTTTGCCAGATTGGAGAAGTTCTCCTTCATTATTTTTTCAAGGAAGTTTTCCATTTCTTGCTCTTCCTCTTCTCCTTCTGGCACCCCTATGATTTGGATGTTGGAACATTTAAAGTTATCCCTGAGGTTCCTAAGCTTCTCCTCACTTTTTTGAATTCTTGTTTCTTCATTCTGCCCTGGTTGAATGTTTATTTCTTCCTTCTGGTCCAAACCATTGATTTGAGTCCTGGTTTCCTTCCCTTCACTGTTGATTTCCTGCCTACTTTCCTTTATTTCACTTTGCATAGCCTTCACTGCTTCCTCTATTTTTGCAACCATACTCAACCATTTCTGTGGGCATCCTGATTACCAGTGTTTTGAACTCTGCATCTGATAGGTTGGCTATCTCTTCATCGCTTAGTTCTAGTTTTGGAGCTTTGACTTGTTCTTTCATTTGGGCCATATTTCTTTGTCTCAAAGGGCCTCTTATGTATCTAGAGGTGGAGCCTTAAGTATTCACTAGGGCAGGACAATCCACATCTCTGCGTTGTGGCCCTGTATGTGGGTGAGGGGTCAGAGAGGGAACAACGCCACTTGCAGGCCTCTCAACTGGCTTTCAGTCACTTCCCCCATTACCCACAGCAAATTGGGCCCTTCTGGTGCTGATTCCCGGGTGTGTGGGTTTGTGTATGTTCTGGGACCATGTGGGTCTCTCCAACGTACTTTCCTGTGAGACTGGGAGTTTCTCTTGCAGCTGCAACCCCCATGGGTTTTTCCAGCCAGACGTTTCGAGGCTTTATTTCCCCACACTGGAACCCTGGGTTGTGTGGTCTCTCTCACTCCCCAGTTGTTCCTCCTGGTTTTTCCACACACAAATGTGAGACCGCCCACTCCTGCAGCCACCACCTCAGTCCCTCTCACCCCCCACCCGAGTCTGCCAGCCGCTGCCTTGCCATGAGGCCTCTCTGCCTCGGCTGCCAATCTCCATCCCTCCTACCAGTCTGGATGAATGTATCTTTTTTAACTCCTTGGTTGTCAGACTTCCATACAATTCAATTTTCTGGCAATTATGGTTATTTTTTGCTTTTAAATTTGTTGTCTTCCTTTGGGTTGTGCAAGCAAGGAAAGTGTATCTACCTACGCCTCCATCTTGGCTGGAAGTTAAATACTTCATTCTTGTGGGTTGTTTTTTTTAAACTTATCCAAAGTTCACTGAATGCCTACTGTGTGCATGCACGTTGAGTTAGACACATAACGGAAACTAAGATTCTAAAAGAAGTTTACAATCTAGTAGAGGAGACATGCAATGCAAATAATTCAAGGGAGTGAAAAGAAGAATGAGGAAAATGCTGAGTGTGGGCTAGGTCATGCATTAAGTTTCTCAAGAAGTGGAAAGCAGAGGTGGTTCTCCTTGCAGGAATCCGGTTCAGAGACTGGCTGGACTGACAACCCCTGGTGTTCTGTGTTGAAGAAGTCAAGATGGCCAAGGTCCCTGACCTCTTTGAAGACCTAAAGAACTGTTACAGGTAGGAAATATATTCTCTTGTGATTCAATGAGGCACATTGAATCCAGCTAGGAGTTCCAGTGACAAGCATGGGGCCAGACTGGCAGGGAATGAAGAGAGGTGTTCTACCTCCAAAGTCAGGACAGGTTCAGCAAAGACCCAAGGAATCTAAACATCCAGCATGTTAAACTGAGATGGCATTGACAGGGAAACAGCTATTAAAGAAAAATTATTTTTAAGGCTTGCTATGTCCTAGTGAATTTCAACATCTACTCAGACATAGCCTCCATTGGGGTTACATGTTTTGATACAGTAATGGGTTTTAATGGACTATCAGAGAGAGAAACTATTCTCAGAAAACTCCTAATCTCAGTCTGAAATAGGATATGACTCCACAGCAATCTGAGCATATTAGTGCTCATTCACAGTCAAACCTCATCCAGACATAGGAGAAACATAAATGAATAAAAAGGTAAACTTATAGAACCCTTTAAGCATACATGGTGCTTTCATCTCCTACTAATACGCACTAACACACACTAGGCCATCCAAGTGTTGTCTGGGTGTGTTCCAAGTATAAATGACTAAATCTATTGCAGTGAATACATGAAAGCAATGTGTAACATCATCTATTTGGTTAAAATTAAAATGAGATTCTTCAAAAGTACTTCTTTTCTCTCGAGGAGCTTAACATTTTTCTCCGAAATTTAATTACAACTCTTTAATTTGTTAGTCAAGCCCTGTTTTTTGTTACTAAAACACAGGCAAAGTTCAAAGACTGCCCTGATGATTACTAATTCCACGTTAGTGAGGGACAAATCACTACGTATGTGTGTGAATATAGAAGTCCTTTTCTAAGATGACAGTAGTGTCTGTGTGTGTGTTTTACCCAAAGCTAATGTGGTCATTAAAATATGTTGCCCAGTGAGTTTAGTGATATAACAAACAGTTACATTCTTTTCATCTTGTTTGACAGTGAAAATGAAGAATACAGTTCCGAAAATGGCCAACTCTCTCTGAATCAGGTAAGTAAATGACTGATTCTTATAGGACTGCTATTCTGACACAGTAATATTTTCTCCACCAGAGGAGAACAGCAATGGCTTGAGTCCTAGATGCTCTGTTGTACCCTCATGATATGTCCAGAGACATGTATTTCTTCATTATAAGTGAGGCAGAGTGGCTCACTGCACTAAGAGTTGATGGCCTTCTTCATGAATCCCAAGAACTGGAGTCTCTTGGCCGACTCCATCAGAATGTTAGTTATGCCCTCCTGAGACAGCCCCTTCGGGCCACATCACCAGAGGTCTGTCTCCTAAAGAGATATGTTGGGGTCATCCTCTCTGACTCCAGCTCCAAAGATTAGAGATAGCCCTGCAATGTAACAGCCAATGAAGCTGAGGGAGAGGAAGCAAGCCATTCACCAGCTGTGTGATTTGCTAGGAGACCACGCAAGTACTGTCTTGTGTGTCTTTGGTAGTGGCTCTAAAAGCTGTTCCCAGAGGACTGTTTCTAAATTACTGGGGCCCTGTCCATTAAAAGTCTAACTTCCTAAGGGAGAACTAACTGGAAAGCTACCACTCACTAAGATCTCACTTGTAAACCTATTCCATTCCATCTCATTTTTGAGTCAGCTGATGGATGACAAAGACTGGCCAAGAGATCGCATGCTTCCAGGGAACTCCTGGGAGGAAGCGAGGGAGAGGTAGGACAGACTGATGAAACGTGGATTAGCCAAGACCATAATGGGCATCCTACTTACTAGTCTGTTGAAAAAATTCCTACTGAAAGGACTCACATTCTATGGCCATGGGCAGGCTCTCAATTTCTATTTCCCTTCCTCACAGAAATCCTTCTATGATGTAAGTTATGACCCAGTTCCCAAGAGCTGCATGGATAAATTCACATCTCTGAGCACCTCCGAGACCTCTAAAACATCCCAGCTTACCTTCGAGGAGAGCGTGGTGGTGGTGGCTGCCAATGGGAAGGTTCTGAAGAAGAGACGGCTAAGTTTCAACCAGTTCATCACTGATGATGACCTGGAAGCCATTGCCAATGATCCAGAAGAAGGTAGGGGGGTCAAGTACAATAATATCCTTGTGTTCCTTTTTTAAGCAAATAGGGGCAATAGAGTATAGGGGCAAATAAAACCTAGAGTCAGAGTAACAAGGGCACAACCAGACATTAGTCTAGTATCCATAAGTAAGGAAAGCACCAGTGGCCTGAGTCTAAAATGTGTGCGCACGTGTTCATTTCCTGGCCGTACTGTGAAGGTCCTGTGACTTTCAGGCCTTTGGCAGAAAGCATGTATACACTGATAGTGGGTAACAATTTATAAGCTATGTTCCACCACATGCTAAATATGCCTCCGTGGCCAAGTTACTTAACCTTTCCATGCTCCAGTTTCCTCTACTGTAAAATGGAGATGATCAGAGCCCCTACTTCTTGTGAAGATTAAAGGTGTTAATACTTGCAAGCTTCTGGACTAGAATAATGCCTGGCATGCAGCAAATACCCAATAAATGTCAGCTACTGCTATTGTTGTTATGATTACTATTACCACTGCTGCTACTACCTTTGTTAATACTGCCAACGATACCATGTTATTAATGGCTGCATTATCGGTAAACCTCACAACCACCTTGCATTTCCATTTTACATATAAGGAAACTGAGCTCAGTGAGAAAGTCACCTGCCCAATGTCACACAGTGTTTAAATGGGAAAGCCTCAAACAAAATTCAGTTCTGACTATAAAAATCATGATTTTTCTCCCATGCCTCTACTCTACGACCCACTATGTGAAACATGAACTCAATATCTTTAAGGTCACAGCTAAACACTAATACATGTTCACCTAGAAAATTAAGATATACAAGAAAATGTAAGAAAGAAAATAAAAATGCTCATACTATCACAAGAGTTTACCACTGCCAGCACTATGATATGTTCCTTAAAGTTGCTTCTATGTACTTACACACATATGAACATGTTAGGCTTCTACTACACACAATTTTATATCTGGCTCTTTTTCATCTAGCAATATATCAAGGGCATTTTAGACGGCCAATTTTTCACCATTATAAGTAACACAACAGTGAACATCCATATCCATAAACCTTCATTTCTATCACCATTGACTTCCTAGAATAGACTCCTAGAAGTAGAATTATGCAGAGCCATGAAAATTCATGAAGTTTTTGATTTACATCGCTGTTCAGAGAGGCATGACAGACATTTAGACCTGCTCCCTCAGTAACGTACATAATTCCTAATGTATTTATTCCTTTTCTCAGAGTGCATTCATTTGAAAGTATAAGTAGGGAATACTAGGAAACTTCCTGGTTACTTAGAAACCTCCAAACAACCAAAAATGAGAAATTTATACAACTAATATCTTTTCTATAAAAATACTGAGGCCTCAAAGTTTAAAAAGAATAAGTTACCACCGTAATGACCTTAGAGCCACCCTACTGCTGCTCGGTGATTCCACTTCTCTGTGTCCTCCCCTGAACTGGAGTATTCTTAACCCCTTCCATAGCTGCTTTCTGTGCTTGTAGTAGAGCAGACATGTCATGTGTTTGCATCAAGACAACTCACTTCAGCTTGTGCTAATGGTTGTAGAAATCATCTGGCCCAGGTCAGCAACGAACAGCTTCCAGAGCAACATGAAGTACAACTTCAATAGCGTCGTCAAACACCGGTGCACCCTGAATGACACCCTCCATCAAAGTATCGTTCTAGACACGTCGGGCAAATACCTCATGGCCACTGCATTAAATAATCTGGACCAAGAAGGTAAATGGACAACTCGGCCATCCTCCCCTCCTCTTATTTCTGTATTTTTGTCAAGTGTTCTGCTTTCAAAGAATATAACTCTCCAGATTCCTGGCTTTTCACAGTTCTAAAATAGGTTGCATATCACCTTGCTAAAAACCCAGGCAAGGACAGGAGTCTGTGCTAAACCTGACAGCCCCACAGAGAAGTGTCTTGTCCGTGAGAGACTAAGATCAGTGTGAAGCTTTCTGATACAGTTTCTCCTTCGGTTCTCTCAGTCTTACCCTCTGTTTTAAATACGAGGAAGCTGAGACTCAAAAATATTAAATGGCTCACCCCAATTTACCCAGAATCAATGAGGAGCCATCACGCTTCATTAGAAAGCCTGCCAATCAAACTTAAAAATAACACCAAACTAGAAAGAATCGTTATCATAATTATATAACAATTACATATGTGTAATTATATATTTAGATGTGTATATATGTAATACATAATATGTTTGTATATTTTATATGTGTGTATATGTATGTATATAGAAAGAGAGAGTGTCAAGTTTTCTCTAACTAATTCTGTTGCAAATATCTTTGTACGTATACTTTTTTTCTATGAGGTTATTTCTTTAGAACATATCTCAAAAGTGAAACTGCTGGGTTGCTAACCATATATCATTTGACAACTCTTATTAAGCATTTTTTTCTAAGGAAAACTAAACTACTTGTCACTATCACTACCAACGTAGATGTCAGCTTTCCTAAACCCCTCCATTTTAGATCATTATGAACTCATGACCTCACAAATTTCAGGGTCTTATCCCACTACCATAATTCAAGAGATTTAACGCTCAACCCCCTAAGTATTCATTCAATATAGAAAATTCTAAAGACATTAATCAAGTATCTGCCTGCCTAGTAAATGTGTCAGACATTGTGAAGGACAAAAAGATGTGCCAAATTCTATTTCTAGTACTTCTACCACAGCCAGAGTCCCAACTCACACGCACAGAGTGTCTACGGAAACACTTTATTTTGTACAAACACAATGGATTTACTTTTCTTTTGGCTTTTCTCTTCACCAGTGAAATTTGATATGGGTGCTTATACATCAAATGAAGAAGATAAATTTCCTGTGACCCTAAGAATCTCAGAAACACGGCTGTTTGTGAGTGCCCAAAGCGAAAACGTTCCTGTATTGCTAAAGGTCAGTTGTCCTCAGACTGTAGATTCCCCTCATTACATCCCATACGTTTGTCAATGACCCCAATAGACAGACACCCCTAGCAGGGTGCACAGTCCTCTTCTCTTCCTACCACAGTCCCCACCTGCTCACCTGCCCCCATCCTGCTTCTCGCTCAACCCCAGAGGTAATTCTAGGCAGGATCTGTGAGAGAGTGAAATGGAGGTGCAAGAGTATATAAAAGGCAAATTGCCTTCTCCCTTGTCTTACCTTCCTCTGCCTGATCCTGTTCCCCTCCCATCTCAGGGCATCCATTTATTCCATCCATGTTTGATCCTTAATGACACCTACTAACTGACCTACTTGATAGTAGGAATTAGGACAATGGACTGGCCTCAAAGAAACTCAAACAGGTCCCTTAGATCAAAGAGAATTAATCATGTGCCAGAGGCACAAAGCAAAAAGCTGGAGCCAAGACTCAAACCCTGGCCTTCTGACTCCAGTGCCTCTCTCTCCACTGGTGCCAGCCTATCCCTCATCCCAGCTCCATCACCACTACCACCGTCCCCCACAAACATGCAGACACACACACACCCACTATTGTCTTAAATGTTTTCTCCACCGATAAGTGGGTGACTCTTACTTAGTAGATGTATAATCCAACCTCCCGCCCCCACTAGGATTTATGTGGTGCATGTGTTTCTCTACCTGGATCAAGTGAAATGAAAGTGGTGTCTGCAGAGTAGGGCAGTAGCTTCATTCATGAATTCATTCAGTAAGTGTTATTTACTGAGAGCCTTCTGTCTGACAAGCATAGTGCAATAGCTGTGTAGATAGTGGTATGCCAAAGTCCCTAGCCTTATAGAATTTAGTCTTCTGGGGGACACAGACAATAGACAAGCCAAACAGCCAGCCCAATGTACAAGATGCTGCAGAGCAAGCGAATAGGATGCTGAGATAGAGAAAAGTTGGGGAGTGTTGTTTAGATACAAGAGATGCGAATTGCTGACCGGAGGGAGGGAGCCTGCCATCGTGCAAGGGGGTGGGTGGGAGTAGGGCATTCTAAACAGAGGGGTGTGACTGCTCCCAGGCTGTAGACCTTTAAGAGCTTAAAAGCCAGCCTCAAAGATGAGGACACTCTAGAAGCTGGGCACTGTGGGGAGGAGGGAGGATAAGCTGAGGCTAGTGTTGGTGGAGCCCTGCATTTCAATTTCATCTGAGGTACAGTTTTTAAAAAACCATTAAAAGGGGTTCACTTATATTTTCTAAAATGGAGAGTAGATCAGAAGGAAGGCAATAGAGGAAGCAGAGGGCCCAAGCAGAAGGTGATGACAACAGTCATGGTATGGAAAGCACTGAGGCAGGTAGAATACAGTAGACAGAATCTAATTACTTTTTTTTAAATTTTATTTATTTATTTCTAGAGAGAGGGGAAGGGAAAGAGAAAGAAAGGGAGAGAAACATCAATGTTCAGCTGCCTCTTGAGTGCCCCCCACCAGGGACCCGGCCCGCAACCCAAGCATGTGCCACAACAAGGAATCGAACCGGCAACCCTTTGGTTCACAAGCCTATACCCAATCCACTGAGCTACACCAGCCAGGGCAGACTCTCATTACATTTTGAAGACAGAACCAAAAAGAGCATGAGGAGAAACTCCATTTACTGAGATGAGAAAAATTAGGAGAGGAATAGGTTTAGGAAATAAAATCCTTATTGACATTGAAAATCCCAAGGAAATCTCAAAGGAATATTTAGTTGCTTTAGACTAAAGAGAGTAAAGAAGAAGCCTCTCGAGTTGGAATTTGAATTTTTCTTTTCCATGGAAATATTGTTAGATTCTATTTATAACCACAGGAACAGTAGAGTCTAAAGAGGTCACAATTGTCACCCTGGCTGGTGTGGCTCAGTGGATTGAGTGCCAGCCTGTGAACCAAAGGGTCCCCTGTTCAATTCCCAGTCAGGTCACATGCCTGAGTTGTGAGTCAGGTACCCAGTTGGGTGCACAGAAGAGGCACCACACATTGAAGTTTCTCTCCTTCTCTTTCTCCCTCCCTTCCCTCTCTAAAAATAAATAAAATCTGGTAAAGAAAAAAAAAGAGAGAGAGAGATCACAATTGTTAACAATTGTGTTGAAAGGATTCAGCTGTTAATATACCTGGGATGTGTGTGTGTGTGTGTGTGTGTGTGTGTGTGTGTGTGTGTGTGTGTTGGTCTTTTTTAACCTTCAATAATTGGCTTAATATGAACATAAACATCTCTAAATTATAAATTACTTTCCCAAAGGTATGATTTTCACACTACAGGTCAAAATCTGTAGAGATCTTAGAATAACTAATACTTGGATTTGATGCAAGTTACCCTATGCCTGTGTTGGAGGCAGGACAAGAATGAAGTTTGACCCCACCAGCCAGGATACAGGGAGACACTGGAGTCATTGGCAGTCTTCAGAACTAATTTGGATTTCTCTCCAGTTAACTAAGGAAATCGGCTATTAAAAAATGGGGCCATACATCTAATAGGCATGTAATAAATGCTTGCGGAATGAACAAATGAATGAAGAACCTACATCACAATACAGTCATAATCCTCAAGTGCTATGTTTCTCACAAAGGCCACATGCCAAGGGACTGAACTTCCGTTGTTGTTCCAGCATCTTATTCTCTAACATCTCTGTTCTCCTCATCCTAGGAGATGCCCGAGACACCCAAAACCATCAAAGATGAGACCAACCTCCTCTTCTTCTGGGAATCTCATGGCACTAAGAACTACTTTGAGTCAGTTGCCTATCCAAAGTTGTTTATTGCCACAAAGCAAGATGGCCCGGTGCACATGGCAAGTGGGCAACCCTCTATCACTGACTTTCAGATACTGGAAGACCAGCCTTGACTCTGGAGTCTACTTACTTGTGAAATGTTGACAGTCTGTATGTACCATGTACACGAAGAAGTCAAATCCTTTACTCTTAGTCACTCATTGAGCATGTGCTGAGCCTTCGTAATTCTAAATGAATGTTTGCTCTCTTTGTAAGAGAGGGAGTAAGGTCTAGTGAACCAACACTAAATATAATGCTGCTTGTTATTTAAGGAACACCCTATACTATTCAAACTACCAATCATTTTAATTATTATTCTTCATAACAATCTTGGGAGCACCAGGACTCCTAACGATCAAAAAAACTCTACCCTTATTACATGTGGGTTAACTAAGGCATAAGAAAACTAAGAAATTCTCACAATGGCAGTTGGAATGAGAAGCGATAGATCCAGGATTTCATTCCAACTGTTTTGCCTTCAGCCCTTAAGTCGCTGATTAACCCTTAATCAAATACTGTAAGTTTCTGGGACTTCAATTTGGTCATCTTCAAAACAGAGGGAATGACGCTTAAGTCCTTTGTGCCTCAGCAGTATTTTATGACAATCATTTTAATAAAATGCTTCTTGAAACTGAGCCTCAAGAATAAGGCAAAGCATGGGATGTTATTTTAAGTTATTGTTTATATATATTTATAACTGTAATTTAAGATAATTATAACATATTAGTGTATTTATGGCAATTCTTTGCAATCTTTGCATGTGACCAGGCATCCTCAGCAACACAGTGTTTTCCAGGCTGAGTGAGTTTGGTGTAGTCACATTAAGGCACCTTGGTCCAAGCTGTGCTTTTTCCATTACCATGAGTCTCTGTATTCTACTGTCTGGGATTCCTGTAATTATAATAATAAATTTATATTATTTACTTTGTTTGAGCTGATAATTGGCCCAAATCTTCCCCTCCTCTCTTTAAACTTGCTTTGTCACTCAAGCGCCATTCAATTCCACTTATCAAATCCTGCTAACTAAAATGGAATGAACTTAACTTTGGCAACTGTGGGACAACTTATCTAAACTTTCTGGAAGATAAGCAATGTTCCTTCTATGTTCTGAAAGTTGAGATCAAACCATAGTGTTACATCACTGTCAACAATGAAGACATACATTATCAATCACAATTGAATAAAAATCACAAAAAAGTAAATCCGACACATAATTACTTATTGTCTTAATCATTATTTTACTGAATGGTAATTAGGAGCAATGATAAAAGTTCACATAAATAGCTATAGTATTACTTTACAAAACCAAACCAAGGTTTTATGGTTTTTCTCTCCCTTTTATTAGCTAGCCAGTGTCATAAATGGCAATAAGAATGATAATATCCTCAGTAGCTCACATTATGCACTTATTACATGTCCATAAATGTGTAATATCCACATAAACTCACACATACACAGCCACATTAATAAGTAATCAATGCATTTAGAAGGCATGGATACAAGACACGTTGA